>JAQZBX010082494.1:0-13516 GCA_029593785.1 Cabassous unicinctus | reverse complement strand
CACTTATTCTTTCTTCTATCATTTCGAGTCTGCTGTTGTATGCCTCAAATGTGTTTTTGACTTCACCTATTGTGTCTTTCATTCCCATGAACTCCGTTACTTTTCTGTTCAGGATTTCAAATTCTTCTTTGCGTTCGTTCAATGTCTTCTTGATGTCATTTATCTCTTTAACTATATTGTCTTTCATCTCATTAATTTGATTTTGGAAATTGGTGCTCATCTCACTGATTAGTTTTCTTAAATTCTGTCTCTTCTGGGACTTTGATGTATTCCTTTTCTTGAGCCATGTCTTCTGTTTTCTTAGTATGGCTCATAATTTTTTGTTGGTGTTTAGGCATCTGGTAGGTTGTATTTTACTTAGATGCTCTATCTCTTTCTCTTTTATAGGGTTCTAGTGGCAGGAGGCTGTGAATTATCACAGCTGTTTGATTTTTGGCTCACCCTTGATTGTTAGGATTGTCCTGCTGGTTGCTCAAAACTGGGCACTGGACCCAGTAATTGGTTGTAGAGTCATTTCCTAGGGCTTTGGGCAGGGAGGCTATAGAGGCCAGGAAAGCCTCTCCTATTTAATTTTCTTATGTGCACTTCCTTGGTCTGCCAGGAGATGGCACTCATTGGCAGCTCTCAATTAAATGCCTGGTCGGACTGTATTTGTTGTGACACAGACCAGATCAATGTGATAGAGCTTCCTATCTGGGGGCTAAGAGTCTTGTAATTTAAACTTTCGGAGACAGTTCTCCAGTCTTCTCTGGCAGCCCCCTCCCTTTTCCCACCTGGGAAATATTTCCTCTCCCCTCTGAATCCTCGACAATCAGTCCCTGTTAGTAGTGGAGGAGATTGGGAGGTTTGTATATCTTTAGCCCCTTGCAGGCTCCAAGGCAAACAATGGCGCAGCCCCACCCAGCCTGGACTGGCTCTCAGGACAGGGCAGACCAAACCTGGGAGTCAAAAGCAGGGTCAGCCCCAGGCTCTCTCTCCCCTCTCCTGTGGAGTCCTCAACAATTAGTCCAGGCTAGAAGAGAGGGAGATTGCGAGGGTCAGATTTCTCCAGTCCTTCCTAGGCTCCCAGGGCAAACTGCCATGTAGAAGGGTCTGTGGGGCTCTGCAGCCCAAATTTGCGGGTCAGAACCTGAGTCAGCCTGAGGCTGTGTCCCTCTCTCTCCCCTTTCCGGGAGTGGTAGATCCCTGGAGCCCCCTTTGTCTGTAGTCACAGGCCCAGAGGCCCGAGAATTCTAAAGAGTGTGGGGGAGGGTGCCGGCAGCAGCCGCCGCTGCTGATTGCCACTCACGGTTCTGGTTCTGTCCTCGCGATTTCTCTCTTTTGTCCCTCTCTCCTCTGGGTGTTGTGCAGTCTTCCCCTGCTGTCCTAAACCCCTGAAATATATTTTAAGTTATTGTTTTGCTGATGGGAAAGTGGGGCTTTAGGATATGGTGAGGACATGGAAGGGACTGGGAGTAGGGTCTTTCAACAGGTCAGAGCAGACTGAAGAGAATCTCAGGAGGCTTTGCAGCATGATCTGTGCTCCCAGCCACATTCCTTTTAGTGGACACCATGACCTCAGCATCCACACATATTTGTATGGACTCAACAATTTATAAGGCTTTCCACAGGCATTACTTCAGCAGTTTCAGATCACCCTCTGAAGCAGGTGCGAATAGTTTCCTTCAAAAGGCACACATTACTCACTCACTCAGAGGAAAGGCAAATTTGAGTTGTTCCCAACTCTAAATTCATCTTAGCTATGTACAAATTTAGATTATGTATGTGAGTATAAATGAGGAGTATGACAGGGGACTGAGAATCAGCTTGCAAGGATGGAGAGAGCACAGGATTTGGAGCTAGGAAGATCTGAGTTCAAATCTTGGCTTCTTCACTTATGGACTGGATTGTGTCCCCCCAAAAGATATGTTCAAGTCCTAACCCCAAGTCTCATGAAAGTAATCCTAATTGGAAATAAGGTCTTTGAAGATATTATCAGCTGAGGCCAAATTGAATTAGGGTGGACCCTAATCTAATATGACTGGTATCTTTATAAGGAAGGGAAATATCTACACAGACAGACAGACACAGAAGATGGCCATGAGATGGAGTCAGAGGTTGAGTTATTCCATGGATCCCGGCAAACCACTGCCAGGACCCTAGAGATTTCAGAGGAACCATGGCCCTGTTAACACTTTGATTTGGATTTCTAGCCTCCAGAACAGTGAGACAATATCTTTCTGTTATTTAACCCACTTTCTTTGGGCAGTCTTTGCAAACTAAGAGAGTCACTTGCTGGTTACTTGGCCTTGGGCAAATTACTTTACCTTTATGAGCTTTATTTTCCTTTTCTGTATAATGGGGCTGATTATAATACCATCTTTTCAGGGTTATTGTGATGCACAAATGAGATACAGAATGTGAAAGCACTTTGTAAATGATGAGCATCCTGAAAAAACACTAACTTTGAATTCACCAACAAATCTCGTATGTTCCAAGCGGTATGTATATTAGTCAGGGTTCTCCAGGGAAACAGAACCAACAGGAGATTTCATGAAATTTAATATAAGAATTGGCTTACACAACTGTGAGGATGGACAAGTCTAAATTCCATAGGTCAGGCCGCACGCTGGGAACTCCAGTGAAGGTTTTTGATGAATTCCCTGGGAGAAGCTGGCTGACTGAAGTAGAGATGATAATTCTTCCTTCTGACTGCTGAAATCATCACTTCTCCTTTTAAGACCTTCATCTGATTGGATGAAACTTCTCTCATTGTTTTAGTCAATCTCCTTAGCTGATTGTAGATGTAACCAGTCTTATATTCAGTCAACTTACTGATGATTTAAATCCATGAAATATCCTCATAGTAACAATCAGGCCAGTGCTTCCTTGATCAAAGAACTGGACACCATGATGTGGCCAAGTTGACATATGAACGTCTCCTTCACAGGGTATGACTGGAATATTGTAGGATCCTAAAGTCATGAAGTCCATGGTGAAAGAACTGGCACTGCTTAGACTGGAGACAAGTCTGTATCCCACTCTCAGGCCCTTCTTCTCTTTTGGTTTGGTTGGAGATGTTGACAAAGTGTAGTGAGTCCCAAGGGAACTGTGACTAATTTATTTCTGAATGTCAGCACCTCATCCCAGTACCTGGCACACAGTCCTCCATAAATGACCACTAAATAGAATGGATTTGAGTTGTTTTCTAGGAACCTCAGATGAATGAGAAAGGGAAAATGTGCTTCTCCTCCTCCTCCCTCCTCTCTCTCCTTCCCCTTCTTCCTACCACCTCTCCATTTTTAATTTTTGTGTTATTTCTTTCTCTGGCTGGTGAGGTGTTCAAAGAGCTCTAATTATTTAGTTGCCACCTTTCATTTAATTGTTTGATCACTAATTCATTCAGTTATTTAACAAAATCTATTAAAATGTATTTACATCCCAAGTGTGGCAGTTTGATATTATTGATGAATTCTAAAAAGAAATAATGATTATGTTTGTAAACTGGTCTGTTCCTCTGGGCTAGTGATACCCTTAGATGGTATTGAATTCAGAGGTTTTACTTTTACTTGATTAAATAATGATTAAGGCTTTGATTGGGCCACATCAGTAGGATATTGAGTCCCCACCCCCTTGGCACCACAGAGCCTTCAGAGGAAGAGAAAGCCTGAACCCTTGCAGACATCAGCAGACATCTTGCTCCAACACGTGTCAACAGACTTTGGTGAGGGAAGTAACTTATGCTTTATGGCCTGGTAACTGTAAGCTTCTACCCAAAATAAATACCCTTTATAAAAACCAACAAATTTCTGGTATTCTGCATTAGCACCTCTTTGGCAGACTAATACACCAAGTAATGAGAATATTTAGCAAAAGGCATGGTTATGGCATTGACTTAAGAACACTGGTTTTCTTGTCTGGAGAGCAGGGGTGGAATTTAAAGTCTGCTATTACTCAGCAAGTCATGTACTCTATGAGACCCAGTTCCCTTATTCATAAAACTGGGGAGATAACTCCTCTCTCAGTGCTGTGTGAACAAGCTGTTAACTGGAAATATGTGAGAGGTTCTTTGAAGAACAGATACTTCCTGGAGAAAACAGTTGCCATCCAGGGAGAGGGGTGTTGAGGGCCAGGGCATTTATAACAATTTTTGGATTGGGAAGATTTGCTTTAAGGGATTCTGGAAGTTCCTGGGGAGCATTTTGAAATCATTTGTTCTCGCGCAGCATAAATTCTTTAAGAGGAAGTTAAACCAGCAGGCCCCTGCCTTATGGCAATTCCCAGTTTCTCTATAAACTCTATGTTTTCCTTGGGAGATATTAAAGCTCTTTTATTTCTCTAGAAGACAGAGCAATGGGGGAAAGAAGTCCTTAAGAGGCTGCTCCATGAAATGCTATTCAGTGTTTGAAAAATCCCAAGTGTCATGCCTGCACAAGTTGGAGCAGGGACTTTGGATTAGACTGCCCTGGTTCAAACATTGCCCTCCTGCATGTCCTGTCCAAGTCTGTTTCCTCCTCTGTAAAATGAGAATAACATGACTATACTTCAGAAAGTAAGAATTACGTCAGATATGCTTGTGGAACACCTGGAACTGCACCTGGCACCTTGCAGGTACTCCTAAGAGTTGGTTCTTTCCTTTTGTGCCCTCTCCTGAGATACCATCTCATGTCATTCTGCTCTTTGTAGGCTGAAGAGGTTAAACTGTCTTTAGGGGCTGCTTCTGCTCTTATAATCTGGGACTCTTAATTTTGAGACCAGAAGACAGGGTGTGGCGAGCTACAACTTTGGTCCCATCTTTTATCCACAACTCAGATATAGACAGAAAGGGCTTATTCCCCAATACTGCAGATGCCTCCAAGCTTGGAAGAGTGGTAGACAATGGATGACAGAATCATGCATCAACAGGATTTGAATGGACTGAGTAAATGGCCAAACCTAACAAGGTTAGTTCTTTAGGTTTCAGTTCAGAACACTAAACAAATTGCACCAGTCCAGAGTAGGGACAGATGCAGAGTAATGATAGTTCCTGTGAAAAAGACTTTGGGGGTTTAGTTGGTTGTAAACTCCATGAATACAGTGTTTGTGCTTTTCAAAGCACAATTCAGGCCAGTCTGGTATCCAGGAAAATGGAAGTGATGTAGCTACTGAATTATGTTGCAGTCTGGGTAGCTTCTCTTTGGTCTTTACATTAAGATTAAAAAAAAAAATTTGCTTTTATCAAAATTACACATGTATGTAGCCAAATGATACTGCAAGATTATAATAATCTTCTAATACAGCAGTCTCCTGCCCTACCTTTTCTGTACCCCCACTTGTCACTCCCTAAAAGAAACCACTTTAAACTTTTTGGGCTATGTCTTCTGCTGCTTACATCTATATTTCTAATTAATTAACTTGCTTATGTGGCTATTTCTTGATTCTCTCACAATAGATATATCATTTCTTGACTTCCCACTATGAACAATGAGGGTTTATCTCTCTTTACACTACCCATTCCCCCCATCCCGGAACCCCTAGCTACCACTAACTTACTTTTTCTCTGCATTTGCCTCTTTCAGACATTTCATATAAATGAATTAATATAATATGCAGTCTTTTGTGACTGGCTTCTTTCACTTAGCATAATATTTTAAAGGTTCCTCTGTTTTATAGCATGTAAAAACTTCATTCCTTTTTATTCTGAATTTCCTTGTATGGGTATGCCACATTTTACTTACCATCATTTTGTTTATTAATTCATGGACATTTGGGCCGTTTCCACCTTTTGGCTATTATGAATAATGCTACTATGAGTATTGGTGCACAAGTCTTTGTGTGGACACGTGTTTTCATATTCAGGTATATGGTAACCTTAAAACTTTGTGAAGAACTGTTTTTTTTCAAGATTTATTTAATTACTTTATCTCTCCCAGATGTTTCTCTCATCTGTCTGCTCATTGTTTACTAGCCTTCTCCAGGAGGCACCGGGAGCCAAACCCGGGACTCCCACTAGGAGATGAGAGTCCAACAGCCTGAGCCGCATCCGCTCCCCAAGGGCTGTGGTGTCTGCTGGCTTGTGGCATCTGCTCATTTAAGCATGTGCTCATTGTGGCAGGTGTGGTTTCTAGCTCCTTGGGGTGGTTGCAGCGTCTAGCTCATTGTGGCAGGTGCAGTATCTGCTTTTCTTCTTTAGGAGGCACTGGGACCTGAACTCGGGACCTCCCATGTTGTAGGGAGGTGCCCAACTGTTTGAGCCACATCTGCTTCCCATCAAACTGTTTTATGTTAAACAAATCACTTTTGTTGTACATATTAATAAAGCATAAATCCATCCAAAGTGTACAATCAATGGTATTCGGTATAATCACATAATTGTGCATTTATCACTTCATTTTTAAGCATTTTCATTATTCCAGTAATAATAATAATAATAAACAAAAGCCAGCCAAACAAAACTCATCACTTCTTAATCTCTCTAATCTTCCCCTGCTGTACATAGCTGCTATTCTGTTTCCTTCTCTCTAGTATATTTGTATTTACATTTTGTAAAAACAGTCATATATGCAGTATCACTGATATTCATATTTTACATGAGGTTTTACTATCTTATTCAGTCCCATGTTGCATCTTTTAGTTTTCCTTCTCATAATATACATGTCCTTATACTTTCCCTTTCAACCACTATCATACTCATCTAATAGTTCTGCTAATCACAAACAGCATGATGTGCTCTCACCATTTCCATTCATTTCCAAAGATTTACAACCTTTTACCAATTCTGCAAAGATTTAACCCTCAGCTTTCCATTCTCTACCCTCATTCTATTTTCTGGTGACCTATATTTTAGTTATTAATTCCATGAGTTTACATAATATATTTAGTTCATAATAGCATAATCATACAGTATTTGTCCTTTTGTGTCAGGCTTGCTTCACTTAACATAATGTCTTCCAGGTTCTTCCATGTTGTCGTATACTTCATGACTTTATTTCTTCTTACAGCTGCATAATATTTCCCTCATGTGTATACACCACATTGTTTATCCATTCATCAGTTGATGGACACCTGGGTTGTTTCCAACTTTTGGAATCATGTGTAACACTGCTATGAACGTCGGTGTGCAGATGTCTATTCATGTCACTGCTCTCAGGACTTCTGGGTATATACCTAGCAATGGTATTGCCAGGTCACATGGCAAGGCTATATTTAACTTTCTTAGGAACTGGCAAACAGTCCTCCACAGTGGCTGTACCATTCTACATTCCCACCAACAGTGAATAAGCGTCCCTATCTTTCCACATCCTCTCCAACATGTATAATTTTCTGACTTTTTAATAGTGGCCAGTATAATAGGTGTGAAATGATATCTCATTGTAGTTTTTTTTTGACAAATCAATTTTTCAGATACATATTAATAAAGCAAAAATCCATCCAAACTGTACAATCAATGGTATTTGGTATAATCACATATTTGTGCATTCATCACTCCAATCATTCCTGGAGCACTTTCATTATTCTAATAATATTAATAAACAACAAACAAACAAGCAAAGCTCATCACCCCTCAATCTCTCTATGCCTCGCCTGGTATACATAGTTGCTGTTCTTTTTCCTTCTCTCCAGTATATTTATATCTATATTTTGTAAAACAGTCTTATATATGCGATAGTCCCCATAATTGTATTTTACATGAGGTTTTACTATCTTATACAGTCCCATGTTACATTTTTAGCTTTCCTTCTCATAATATACATGTACTTAGACTTTCCCTTTCAACCACTCTCATATCCATACAATAATATCTCATTGTAGTTTTGATTTGTATTTCGCTAATCTCTCGTGATGTTGAACATTTTTTCATGTGTTTCTTTACCATATGTATTTCTTCTTCGGACATTGTCTTTTCAAGTCTTTTGCCCAATTTTTAATTAGGTAGTTTGTCTTTTTATTGTTGAGTTGTATGATCTCTTTATATATCATGGATATTAAACCCTTATCGGATATGTGATTGCCAAATATTTTCTCCTATTAAGTTGGCTGCCTTTTCATCCTTTTGACAAGTCCTTTGAAGTACAAAAGTGTTTAATTTTGAGGAAGTCTCATTTATCTATTTTTCCTTTTGTTGCTCATACTTTGGGTGTAAGATTTAAGAAACTACTGCCTACCACAAGATCTTGAAGATATTTTCCTACATTTTCTTCTACGAGTTTTATGGTTGTCATTTTTATATTTAGGTCCTTGATCCATTTTGAATTAATTTTTTTAGAAGGTGTGAGATAGGGGTCCTCTTTCTTTCTCTTGGATTTGACTATCCAGTTCTCCCAGCACCATTTGTTGAATAGACTGTTCTGGCCCAGCTGGGAGGGCTTGACCACCTTGTCAAAAATCATTTGACTGTTAAATGTGAAAGTCTATTTCTGAGTTCTCGATTCACTTCCATTGGTAAATCTGTCTGTCTTTATGCCAGTACCATGCTGTTTGTTTGTTTTTTAACCACTGTAGCTAAGTAGTATGCTTTAAAATCAGAAAGTGAGTGTTCTCCAACTTTGTTCTTCTTTTTTAAGATAGTTTTGGCTATTCAGGGTGCATTGGCTTTTCCATTTCTGCAAAAATGGTGGTTGGGATTTCATTGAACCTGTAAATCAGTTTGGGCAGAATTGACATCTTAACAATATTTAGTTTTCCAGTCCATGAACACAGAATGTCCTTCCATTTATTTAAGTTTTCTTTGGTTTCTTTTAGCAATGTTTTATAGTTTTCTGAATACAAGTCCTTTATGTCCTAGGGTTAAGTTTTAGTTGCTATTATAAATGGAATTTTTTTTCTGATTTCCTCCTCAGATTTCACATCAGTAGTGATTTTTGCATATTAATCTTGTATCCTGCCACTTTGCTGAACTCATCTATTAGTTCTAGTAGCTTTGTTGTGGATTTTTCAGGATTTTCTAGATATAGGATCATGTCATCACTAAATAATGCAAGTTTTACTTCTTCCTTTTATTTCTTTATCTAACCTAATTGCTCTAGCTAAAACTTCTAGCACAATATTGAATAACTGGTGGCAGTGGGCATTCTTGTCTTGTTCCTCATATCAGTGGGAAAGCTTTCATTCTTTCACCATTGAGTACAATGCTAGCTGTCAGTTTTTCATATATTGCACTTTACCACATTGAGAAAGGTTCCTTCTATTCCTATTTTCTGGAGTGTTTTTTTAATCAAGAAAGGGTGCTGTATTTTGTCAAATGCCTTTTCTGCATCAATTGAGAGGATCATGTGATTTTTCTTCTTCAGTTTATGAATGTGATTTATTACACTAATTGATTTTCTTGTGTTGAACCACCCTTGCATACCTGGGATAAAAACCACTTGATCATGGTGTAAAATTCTTTTAATATGCTTTTGGATTTCAGTTTGTAAGTATTTTGTTGACAATTTTTTTAATCTATATTCATTAGGGATATTAGTCTGTAATTTTCTTTTTTTGTAGTGTCTTTATCTGGTTTTGGTATTAGAGTGATGTTGGCTTCATAGAATGAGTTTGGTAGTGTTCTTTCCTGTTCAATTTTTTTGGAAGAGCTTGTGCAAGATTGGTATTGGATCATCTTTGAATGATTGGTAGAATTTACCTGTGAAACCATCTGGTCCTGGGCTTTTCATCTTTGGGAGGTTTTGATGACTGTTTCAATCTCTTCACTTGTGATTGGTTTGTTGAAGTCTTCTGTTTCTTCTAGGGTCAGTATAGGTGATTCTTGTGTTTCTAGGAACTTGTCCATTTCATCTACATTGTCTAGGTTTTTGGCATACAGTTGTTCATAGTATCCTCTTATGATCTCTGCTATTTCTGCAGGGTCAATGGTAATGTCCCCCCTCTCAGTTCTGATTTTATTTATTTATATCTTCTCTCTTTTTTTCTTTGTCAGTTTAGCTAAGGCTTTGTCGATTTTGTTGATCTTAAAGAAGCAACTTTTGGTTTTGTTGGCTTTCTCTATTGTTATTTTGTTCTCAATTTCATTCATTTCTGCTCTTATCTTTGCTATTTATTTCCTTCGGCTTGGCTTAGGATTAGTTTGCTGTTTTAATATTTTCTCCAGGTGTGCAGTTAAAGCTTCAATTTTAGCTTATCTTTTTAACTGTGAGCATTGAGGGCTATAAATTTCCCTCTTATCATTGCCTTTAGGGTGTCCCATAGGTTTTGATATGTTGTGTCCTCATTTTCATTCATCTCAAGGTATTTGCTGAATTCTCTTGCAATTTCTTCTTTGACACACTGATTATTTAAGAGTGTTTTGTTTAATCTCCATATATTTATGAATTTTCCATTTTATCATCCATTATTGATTTCCAGCTTCATTTTGTTATGATCAGAGAAGGTGTTTTATGTAATTTTAATCTTTTTAAATTTATTGATACTTGTCTTGTGACCCAATATATGGTCTATCTTGGAGAAGGATCCATGAGCACTTGAAAAGAATGTTTATCCTGCTGGTTTTTTCTGTTAAGTCTAGTTCATTTATCATATTATTCAAGCTCTCCGTTTCTTTACTTATCCTCAGTCCAGATATTCTATCTAGTACTGGAAGCAGTGTATTGAAGTCCTCAACTGTTATTGTAGAAACATCTATTTCTCCCTTTAATTTTGCCAATGTGTGCCTCAGGTATCCTAGGGCACTCAGGTTAGGTGCATAAATATTTAGTGTAGTTATTTCTTATTGATAAATTGCCCCTTTTATTAATATATAATGACTTTTTTCATCCCTTACAACAGTTTTGCATTTAAAATCTATTTTGTCCAATATTATCCCTACTCGAGCTCTTTTTTGGTTACTATTTGCATGGAATATCTTTCCCCAGCCTTTCACTTTTAACCTGGTTGTGTCCTTATGTCTTAAGTGAGTCTCTCGTAGACAACATATAGAAGGCTTATATATTTTTTAATGCATTCTATCAGTCTATGTATTTTGATTGGTGAATCCAAGCCATTAACAATGTTATTACTGTAAAGGCATTACTTCCTCCATCCATTTTGTCCTTTGGCTTTCTGTTGTCATATTGTACTATTGTCTATCATTTTACCCTTTAATTTACCCTTCCTAATAATTTTCATATCTATACTCTTCTCCAAGTTTCTCACCCTTGTTTTTTCCTTTCAGCCTACAGCACTCTCTTTAGTATCTGTAATTCTGATTTTTTGGTAACATATTCTATCAGTTTTTATTTGTCTGTGAAGACAAACTCACCCTCAATTTGAAGAATATTTTTACTGGGTACAGAATTCTTGGCTGGCAGTTTTTCTCTTTCAGTACTACTTTCTTCTCACTTCCATGGTTTCTGATGAGAGGTTGGCACTTAATCTTATCGAGGTTCCCTGGTATGTGATGCTTTGCTTTTCTCTTGCTACTTCCAGATTCCTCTTTTTATCTCTGATATTATATTTGTTATTCTGAATAGTAGTTGTCTCAGGGTAGGTGTTTTGGGATTTATTCTGTTTGGGGTGTGTTGTCCTTCTTGGATATTGATATTTATGTCTTTCATAAGGGTTGGGAAGTTTTTGGCCATTATTTCCTCAAATATTCTTTCTGCTCCTTTTCCATTCTCTTCTCCTTTTGGGACACTGATAATGAGTATGTTTGTGCTTTTTGCATTGTCATCCAATTCCCTGAAACCCTATTCCATTTTTTCCATTCTCTTCTCTTTCTGTTCTCCTGTCTTTTCCAGGTCAGATGTTCTGTCTTTGAAATCACTAATTCTGTTCTTGAGAAATTCAAATCTGTGCTTTTGTGCCTCTAATGTATTTTTAATCTCATCCATTGTATCTTTCATTCCCATAAGGTCTGTTAATTTTCTTTGCAGGCTTTCAAATTGTTATTTATGTTCACCCAGTGTCTTCTTAATATCCTTTATCTCTTTAGTTATATTTTCTTTCAATTCTTTGAATTGATTTCAGAAAGCTGTGTGATTATCATTGATTAATTGTCCTAAATCCTGTATCACTTCAGGATATTTAGTTTGTTCCTTTGGCTGGGTCATCTCTTCCTGTTTCCTAATATGGCTTGTAATTTTTTCTGATCTCTAGGCCTCTGAATATGTTGGTGAATTTAGTCTGATGGCCAATCTCTCTCTCTTGCCTATTTTATTTTTACAGCTCTTCTTTGATATTTGGTTCAACTTACTCTAAGACTTTAATGTTGCCCAGCTTAAGTTATCAAAATTGGGCCAGGCACTCACTAATGGGATGCAGATTTTCTCCCAGGAGTTAGGGTACAGAGAAACTCCGAATCGGTTTTTGTATGTGCAACTTCCAGATTGGCTAGTAGAGGGTGCTTACTGGTGCACCTTTCCACAGACGTGTTTCAATCTTGGCTTTCCTGTGTTTTGGTCTGGCCAGAGTGGAGATGCAAAGTGGGCTCTATTGGCTGAACACACTGGAGAAGCCCCCTGCTATATACAAACTATGTTCCTACACTGCTCAGACTCTCTACCTTTATGTAGTTTTTATCACAAATTACCAAGATCCTGTAGGAAGTAAAAAGTAGAGTTATAAGCCCAAAATACAGTTGTAGTTTATTTTTACCCATGTCATTACCCTTACTGGAGAGCCTTATTTCTTCATGTGGCTTTAATTTATTGTTTAGTGTTCTTTCCTTTCAACTGGCAGAACTTCCTTTAGCACTTCCTGTAGGGCTGGTCTAATGATGACAAAATCCCTCAGCTTTTGTCTAGAAATGTGTTCATCTCTCCTTCATTTTTGAAAAACAGTTTTGGTAGATATAGAATTTTTGGTTGGCAATTTTCTGCTTTCAGTACTTCAGAAATGCCATCTTTGCCTCCATGGTTTCCAATGAGAAATCCACATTGGACCTCCCTGGTAGGTGACACATGGCTTCTCTCTCTTGCAGCTTTCAGAATTCTCTCTTTATCTTTGGCATTCAATAGTTTGATTATAATATTCTGTGGTGTGGGTGTATTTGAGTTTTTCCTGTTTAGAGTTTGTTGAGCATCTTGGATGTCTGTATTTATGTCTTTTGTTAAATTTGAGAAGTTTGCAGCCATTATTTCTTTGAATATCTCTTTGCCCCTTTTTGTCTTTCTTCTCCTTCTGGGACTCCCATGACATCTGTATTGGCATGCTTGGGGGTGCCTCAAAGATTCCACAGGTTCTATTTACTTTTCTTCATTCTTTCTTCCTTCTGCTCTTCAGACTGGATGATTTCAGTTGTCTTATCTTCAAGACAATTCTTTCTTCTGTCAGCTCCAATCTGTTGTTGATATCCTCCAGGAAATTTTTGATATCTTTTACTGTGCATTTCAGCTCTGTTTCCTTTTCATAATTTCCATCTCTT
Organism: Cabassous unicinctus; assembly: GCA_029593785.1. NCBI lineage: Eukaryota > Metazoa > Chordata > Mammalia > Cingulata > Chlamyphoridae > Cabassous > Cabassous unicinctus. The sequence continues at coordinate 219 of JAQZBX010082494.1, read as the reverse complement.
TATTGATATTCTCTTTGGGTTCATCTATCATTTTCCTGATTTCTTTTAGTCCTTTGTCCATGTTTTCCTTTAACTTTTTGAGTATATTTAGGACCATATTTTTTAGGAGGTTCCAGGTATTGAACCTGGGACCTCATACATGTGAAGTATGTCCTCAAACCACTGAGCTACACCTGTTCCCCTTATTTAGGACCATTTTTTAAAAAGTCTTTTTTCTGC
>JAQZBX010082493.1:0-13515 GCA_029593785.1 Cabassous unicinctus | reverse complement strand
GGGTTAGGGTTAGAGTTAAAGGTGAGGTTTTTGGTTATGGTTATGATAAAGGTAAGGATAGGATTATGGTTTAGGGTAAGGATTAAAGTTAAAGTTGGTTTAGGTTTAGGTTTTGTGTTAGAGATAGGGTTGGGGTTACAGTTAGGGTTAGGGTTAGGATTAGGGTTAGGGTTTGTTTTGCTGCTGTGCACTTGCTTTCACTCAGAAGTGAACACACGGTTAGGGTTAGGGTTAGTGTTAGGGTTAGTGTGAAAATTTAGGATTAGTGTGAGTTTTAGGGTTAGTATAGGGATAGGGTTTAGGTTTAGGGTTTAGGGTAATGATTAGGGTTAGGGTTAGTTTTAGGGTTAGGTTAGTGTTAGGGAAAGGGTTTGGTTATGGTTAGAGTTTACAGTAATGGTTACTGTTAGAATTAGGGTTAGGGTAAGTGTATAGGTTTAGGGTGAGTGTTAGGGATAGGGTCATGGTATGGGTAGGGATAGGGTTTAGGGTTTGGTGTAAGGTTAGTGTAGGTTTAGGTTTAGGGTTAGGTTTATGGTTAGCTGTAGGTTAGGGTTAGGGTTAGTTTAGGGTTATTGTTCGGGTTCGTACTAGTGTTAGGGTTAGGGATAGGGTTAGGGTTAAGGTTAAGGATAGGGTTTGGGTTAGGGGAAGTGTTAGGTTTAGGGTTACATTAGGTTAAGGGTTATATTAGGGTGAGTGTTAGGGTTTGAGTTATGGTTCAAATTAGGGTTTCCTTTCATTTATTTTATTTTTTTAATTTTTTTAATTTGTAAAATGATATATAAATACATATGCATATATGTGCATTTGTTTACATAAATGTTATTTGTTATATATATATATACATTTTATAAAGATGCCTAGATTACCCAAATATTACTCAGAAACTACAGGGATTCCCATGCTCCCCACCGCCCACACCCCCAACAACACCCCACACAACCATTCCCCATCCGTGTGGTACTACACCCGCAATGGATATACACGTCCTGGGGCCTTGCCACCGAGCATAGACCACAGTTCACATCACAGACCACACTCTCTCCCACGCAGTTCTGCATGGTATATTCTGATGGAAAATGGCCTACATTCGTCGCTGCTTCGCCACTCAGGACAACCCCCAAAGTCCCAAAAAAGCCCGAATATTTCAACTGCCCCTCCTCTCCCTGCCCCAAAAATGTCCAGTGGCCACCGGCTCCACCTCATTGTTACAATTTTTTCCATTGCTTCAATCACAATATGTCTACAACAGAACACCACCAATTCAACTCTCGTCCACAGCTCCTCCCCCCATCCTGAGGGGACTTGGAAGGTGATGTCCACTCCACCTCCAAGTGAGAGAGGGCTTATATTCCATGGATATAGTGGATGGGATTATCTTGCCTTCAGCTGTAGGCCCTCTCCATTCCCTGGGATGGCTGTTGCCCATCGTCGTCTCCTCACCAGGTTACTTGGATGAGTCCATTGAGCTGTAGGGTAGGAGTTGCAGCTCCACTGAGATTCCAGGCACAGCTGGCAAATAGGTGGGCCAGAGGATACAGTCTCTGGAAGTACACCTAAAAACTCCTGCATCTCATATAGGTTTGAATATAAGGGACTGATGGACCATGTGCAGGGATGACTTGTTTGAGTCCAACTCTGTCACTCTCAGGGACACAGATGCCAATGAAGAGCCCACTAATTAAGCATCATTCTCTGGGGCTATCCCCACTTGTATAGGGTTAGGTTTGGTTTCGGGTTATGGGTTAGGATTAGCGTTAGTGTTAGGGTTAGCCTTATGGTTAGGTTTAGGGTTTAGGTTAGGGTTACGGATAGGGTTAGGGTTCAGTCTTAGGGTTAAGATTAAGGTCAGGATTAAGTTTAGTATTAATTTTGGTTGAGAGTTAGGGTTGGCATTAGGGTTAGTATTGGGGTTAGGGTTTGTTTTCCTCCGACCCTCTTGCTGTCACTCACATGTGAACACGGTTGGGTTTAGGGTTAGGGTTAGGGTTAGGGTTAGGTTAGGATTAGGGTTTACATTTAGGGTTTGGTTCAGGGTTAGGGTTAGGCTTAGGTTTATGTTTAGGGTTAGGTTTATGTTAATGTTACATTTTAGGGTTAGTGTTAGCGTTAGTGTTAGGGTTAGGTATAGGGTTAGGGATAGGGTTAGCTTAATTTTAGGGTTAGAGATATGGTTACTGATAAGGTTTAGGGTTAAGGTTATGGTTAGAGTTAGGGTTAGAGTTTAGCTTTAGCGTTTAGGTTAGTTTTAGGGTTAGATTTAGTGTTAGGGTTAGGTTAGGGATAGGGTTAGGATTAGGGATAGGATATACAGTTAGTTTTAGGGTTTGGGTTAGACTTAGAGTTAAGGTTTAGGGTTTGTGTAAGGGTTTGGGTAGGATAGAGTTAGGATTTAGGGTTAGGATTAAGGTTTGGGTTAGGGTTAGGTAAGGGTTACGGTTAGGTTAGGGTTTGGATTATTGTTAGAAGGAGCTTTAGGGATAGGGTTAGTGTTTAGGTTAGGGTTTGGTTTAGGTTTAGGGTTAGGGATAAGATTAGGTTAGGGATAGTGTTAGGTTAGGGTTAGGGTAATGCTAAGTGTTTGGGTTAGGATTAGGGATAGGGTTTTGGGTTAGGGTTAAGGTTAGTGTTAGTGTTTGTGTTAGGGTAGTGTTAGGGTTTAGGTTTAGGTTTTAGGGTTAGTGTTAGTGTTAGGGTTAGGTTAGTGTTAGGGAAAAGGTTTGCTTACAGTTAGGGATTAGGGTAACGGTTAGGGTTAGATTTAGTGTTAGGATTAGAGTTTAGGTTAAGTGTTAGGGTTAGTGTTAGGGTTATGGTATGGGTAGGGTTAGGGTTTAAGGTTTGGGTTACGGTTAGGGTTAGGTTAGGTTTAGAGTTAGTTTAGGGTTAGTGTTCAGGTTAGGATTATTGTTAAGTTTGGGGTTAAGGTTAGGGTTTGGTTTAGTGGAAGGTTTAGGTTTAAGATTAGGTTAGGTTAAGTGTTATGTTAGGGTTAGGGTTAGGGTTAGAGTTAGTGTTTAAGTTTGGATTTCTTTTAGGGTTTGGTTTGTTTTAGGGTTAGAGTTTGGGGTTAGGGTTTAGGATTAGTGTTATGGATAGGTTTAGGGTTAGGTTTAAGGTTAGGGTTAGGGTTAGGTTAAGGGTTAGAGTTTAGGGTTACATTTAGGGTTAGGGTAAATGCAGTGTTAGGGTTTCAGGTTAGGATTAAGTTTAGTGTAGGTTTAGGTTTAGGGTTAAGTTTAGTGTTAGGGTTAGGTAAAGGTTTGTGTTATGTTAGGGTTAGGGTTAAGGTTAGGACTACCCTTAGTGTTAGGATATGTGTTATGGTTAGTTTTAAGTTTAGGGTTTGTTTAGGTTTAGGTTTAGGATTAGGGTTTGGTTAGGGTTAGGGTTAGGTTAGGGTAAGGTTAAGTGTTAGAGTTAGGGTTAGGATTAGGGTTATGGTTTAGAGTTAGGATTAGGGTTAGGGTTAGGGTTAAGTTTAGGGTTTGTTTGGCTGCTATGCACTTGCTTTCTCTGCCATGTGAATAAAGGCTTTTAACTAATTCTAAGCCAATGCAGCGGTTTATGATTAGTATTGGATTAGGGTTAGGCTTAGGGTTTACATCTAGTGTGAGCATTAGGGTTAAGTTAGGTTTATGGTTACGGTTTGGACTAGCGTTACTGTTAGGGTTAGGGTTAGGGTTAAGGTTAGGATTTGTTTTACGTTTAGGGTTAGGGTTAGGGTTAGGTAAGGGTTAGTGTTAGGTTAGGGTTAGGGTGAGAGTTAGGGATAGGATTAGGGTTAGAGCTTAGGGTTAGGATTAGGGTTAAGGTTACGTTTAGGGCTAAGGTTTATTTGGCTACTATGCACTGGCTTTCACTCACATGTGAACACAAGTCTTTTAACTAATTCTAAGCCAATGCAGTGGTTTAGGCTTAGGTCTAGAATTAGGGTTCTTGTTAGTGTTAGGTCAGGGTTAGGGTTTATGGTTAGGGTTAGGGTTAGGGTTAGGACTAGCTTTTGGGTTACGGTTATGGTTAAAGTTCGGGTTAGGGAATGGTTAGGGTTTAGGGTTAGGTTAAGTTTACGGTAGTGTCAGGTTTTGGGTTATGGTTAGGGTTAGGTTAGGGTTAGGGTAAGTGTTAGGGATAGAGTGAGGGTTTAGGGTTAGGTTCAGGCTGAGTGTTAGGCTTTGTCCAGGTGCTATGGTATTGCTTTCACTCAAATGTGAACACACATTTAGTGTTATGTTTAGGATTATGATTAGGGATAAGGTAGGGTTCGGGTTAAGGGTTAGGTTTTAGGGTCAGGGTTTTGGTTTGGGTTAGGGTCAGGTTTAGGTTAGTGTTAGGGTTAGGTTTGGGTTAGGGTTAGGCTAGGGTTATGTTTTTTAGGGTTAGGGTTTAGGTAAGGGTTAGGTTTAGTGTTAGGTTTAGGATTACTGTTATGGTTAGCGATATGTTGTGGTTTGGTTAGGGATAGGATTTAGGGTAAGGTTTATGGTAGGGTGAGGGTTAGGGTTAGTGTTAGAGGAAGTTTAGGATTTGGGTTTAGGGTTAGGGTTCAGGTCAGTGTCAGTGTTAAGCTTATGGTTAAGTTTAGGATTAGGGTTAAGGTTAGGTTAGGGTTAGGTTTAGGGTTAGTGTTAGTGTTGGGGCTAGGTTTAGGTTTAGGTTTAGGGTTAGGGTTTGTTTGGCTGCTATGCATTTCCTTTATCTTCCATGTGAATACAAGGCTTTTAGCAAATTATAAGCCAATGCAGTGGTTTAGAATTAGGGCCAGGATTAGGTTTAGGGATTTAGTTTAACTTTAGGGTTAGGGTTTGGTTATGGCTAGTTTTAGCCTTAAAACTAGCATTAGTGTTAGGGTTTGGTTTAGGGATAGGTTTAAGTTTAGAGTTTGGTTTAGGTTTAGGATTAGGTTTAGGGTTTGGTTAGGGATAGGGTTAGGTTAGGGTTAAATTTAGGGTTAATTCATGTTTGGGATTAGGGTTAGGGCTTAAGGTTATGTTAGAGTTAGGGTTAGGTTTAGTGTTAGGGTTTGACTGCTATGCACTTCCTTTCACTGACATGTGAACACAGGGCTTTTAAGTAATTCTAAGCCAATGCACTGGTTTAGATTTAGGGCTAGGATTCGGGTTAGGGTTAGGGTTTAGTGATAGGGGTAGGTTTAGGGTTACAGTTAGGGTTAGTGTTATGTCGGGTTTAAGGTTTAGGATTAGTGTTAGGGTTAGTGTTAGGACTAGATTTAGGGTTAGAGTTACTGTTAGAGTTAGGGTTAGGGAAGGATTAGGGTTTAGGGTTAGGATTAAAGTTAGGGTAAGTTTAGGTTTAGGTTTAGGGTTAGGGTTAGGTTAGGTTTAGGGTTAGGTTGCATTAGGGTTAGGACTAACATTTGAGTTAGGGTTAGGGTTAGGTTTACGTTTGTTTTATGGTTAGTGTTAGGGTTAGGGTTAGGTTAGGGTTAGTGTTAGGTTTAGGTTAGGGTTAGGGTTACATTTAATGTTAGGGTTAAGATTTAGGGTTAAGATTAGAGATAGGGTTGGGGTTAGGGTTAGGTTAGGGTTAGGTTTTAGGGTTACGGTTAGGGTTAGGGTTATGTTTAGGGTTAGTTTAAGCATAGGATTAGATAGGGTTAGGGTAAAGGTTAGGGATAAGATTTAGGGTTAGGTTTATGGTTAGGGTTTGGGTAAGGGTTGGCTTTGGGTTTAGGGTTAGGATTAATATTAGGGTAGTGTTAGGTTAAGGTTAAGGGTAAGGGTTAGATTTAGGTAAGGTTTATGGCTAGGGTTAGGTATAGGTTGAAGATTTGTTTCGCTGCTATGCACTTGCTGTCCCTCACATGTGAATACAAGGCTTTAACTAATCTAATCCAATGCAGTCGTTTAGGATTAGGGCTAGAATTAGTGTTAGGGTTAGGGTTTAGGGTTAGTGTTAGTGTTAGGTTTACGGTGTGTGTTAGGCTTAGGTTAGGGTTAGGGTTTTGGGTTAGGGTTATGGTTAGTGTTACGTTAAGGTTAGGGTTTGGGTTAGGTTTTGGGATAGGTTTAGGCTTAGGTTTAGGGTTATATTAGGGTTAGGGTTATGTTAGGATTACAGTTAGTTTTAGTGTTAAAGTTTGGTTAGGGTAAGGGTTTAGTGTTCGAATTAGGTTTAAGGTTAGTGTTAATGTTAGGGTTAGGTTTAAGTTAAGGTAAGTGTTAAGGGTTATGGTTATGGTTAGGGTTAGTTTTTTGCTTAGTGTTAGCCTTAGGTTTAGATTTAGGGTTGGATTAGGGTTAGGATTAGCTTAGGGTGAGGGTTTAGGTTTTGGGTTAGGGTGTGGGTTAGGCTTAGAGGTAGGGTTATGGTTAGGGTTAGGGTTAGGCTTAGGGTTAGTGTTAGGATTAGGGATACGGTTAGTGTTTAGGCTTAGGGTTAGATTTAGGGTTAAGGTAGAGATTTTGGTTAGGTTCAGGGTTAGGTTTTTGTGTTACTTTTAGGGTTAGGGTTTTTTTTCCTGCTATGCACTTGCTTTCATACACATGTGAACAAAACTTTAGTGTTAGGGTTAGGGTTAGGATTAGGGTTAGGGTTAGTGTTAGAGTGAGGGTAAGGGTTAGGATTAGGTTTAGGTTACTGTTATGGTTTATGGTTAGGTTTCAGTAAGGTTTTTGTTAAGGGGTAGGGTTAGGGTTAGGTTAGGTTTAGGGTTTAGGGTTAGTGTTAGGTTCAGGGTTAGGGTTAAGGTAAGGGTTAGGTTTAGGGTTTAGGTTAGGGTTATGGTTAGGGTTAGGGTTAGAATTTGGGATAAGATTTAGGTTTAGGGTTAAGGTTAGGGTTTGTTTGGCTGTTATGCACTTACTTTCACTCACATGTGAACACTGGCTATGATTAGTGTTCGGATAGGTTTAGGGTTAGGGTTAGGGTTAGGGCTAGGGTTAGTGTCTAGGATTAGGGTTAAGTTTGGGGTTAGGGTTAAGATTAGGGCTGGTTAGCGTTAGGGCTTAGGGTTAGGGTTACGGTTAGTGCTACCATTAGGATTAGGGTTAGGGTTAGGGATAGCATTAGGATTAGGATGTGGTTAGGGTTAGGGTTTAGGGTTATTGTAGGGCTAGGTTTATGGTTAAGCATATGGTTAGTGTTTGGGTGGGTCTTAAGGTTAGGTTAGTGTTAGGATTTAGAGTTAGGTTTAGGGTTAGCCTTATGGTTAAGTTTAGGTTTAGGTTTAGTGTTCTGGTTATGTTAGGGTTGTGTTTAGATTTAGGGTTGGTTAGGGATAGGGTTTAGGTTTAGGGTTAGGGTTACGGTTAGGGTTAGACATAGGATTAAGTTAAGGTTAGGGTTTGGGTTAGTGTTAATGTTAGGATTAGGGTTAGTGTTAGGGTCAGCTTAAGTTTGGGTTTAGGGTGAAGTTTAGCTGTAGGGTTAGCCTTTGGGTTAGGTCTAGGGTTAAGTTTAAGTTTAGGGTTAAATTAGCGTTAGGGTTGGGTTAGGGTTACTATTACAGTTAGTGTTTAGGCTTATGGTTATTGTTAGGGTTAGGGTTAAGTTAGGGTATAGGGTTAGGGTTAGAGTTAAGGTTGGGGTTAGGTTTAGGGTTAGGATTAGGGTTTGTTTGGCTGCTATGCACTTGCTTTCACTCACATGTGAACCCATGGCTTTTAACTAATTCTTAGCCAATGCAGTGGTTTAGTGTTAGGTTAAGTTTAGGTTAAGGGTTGGGTTAGGGTCAGGGTTAGGTTTGGGTTATGGTTTAGGGCTATCGTTATGGTTAGTGTTAGGGTTAGGCTTAGCACTAAGGTTAGGGTTAGGGTTTGTGTTAGGTTTATGGTTAAGTTTTAGGTTTAGCAATAGAGTTAGGGTTGGGTTTAGGGTTAGGGTTAGGGTGTGTTTGGGTTCCATACACTTGCATTCTCTCATATGTGAACACATGGTTAAGTTTAGGATTAGATTAATGTTAGGGTTAAGGTGATATTTAGGGTTAAGTTTAGATTTAGGTTAGTTTTACGGTTTAGGGTTAGGTTTGGGTTAGGTTTATGTTTAGGGTTAGGGTTAGGGCTAGTGTTAGGTTAGGTTTAGTGTTTCGGGTTAGTGTTAGTGTTAGGGTTAGGGTTATGGTTATGGTTATGGTTAGGTTTAGGTTAGGGTTAGGTTTGGGTTAGGTTAAGGGGTAAAATTCGGGATAGGATTTAGGGTTAGGGATAGGGTTAGGGATTGCTTGGCTGTTAGGCACTCAGTTTCACTCACATGTGAACCCTAGTTAGGGTTAGGGTTAGGGTTAGGTTTAGTGTTTAGGATTAGGTTTGGGTTAGGGTTAGGGTTAGGGTTAAGATTGGGATTGGTTAGGGTTAGGGTTTATGGTTAGGGTTAGGTTTAGAGTTACCATTAGGATTAGGTTATGGTTAGGGTTAGCGTTAGGATTAGGATTTGGTTAGGGTTAGGGTTTAGAGTTATTGTAGAGTTAGGGTTATGTTTAGGCTAATGTTTAGTGTTAGGGTTGGGAGTTAGGGTTGGGTTAGGCTTTGGATTTAGTGTTAGGGTTAGGGTTAGGCTTAAGATTACGGTTTGGTTTAGAGTTAGGGCTCTGGTTAGGTTAGGGTTAGGTTTAAGTTTAGGGTTAGGGTTCAGGATAGGGTTTAAGGATACGGTTATGGTTAGGGTTACAGATAGGATTAGGTTAGGGTTAGGGTTTGGTTTAGTTTTAGAGTTAGGATTAGTGTTAGTGTTAGAGTCGGGTTAAGGTTCGTGTTTAGGGTGAGTTTTAGCTCTAGGGTTAGCGTTTGGGTTAGGTTTAGGGTTAGGGTTAAGGTTAGCATTAAATTATGGTTAGGGTTAGGGTTATTGTAACAGTGTTTATGCTTATGGTAAGTGTTAGGGTTAGGTTTAGGTTTCTGGTTAGGTTTAGGGTATAGGATTAGGGTTAGAGTTAGGTTTCGGGTTAGGGTTAGAGTGAGTGTTAGGGTGAGGCTTAGGGTTACTGTAACAGTTAGTGTTTAGGCTTATGGTAAGTGTTAGGATTAGGGTTAGGGTTAGGGTATAGGGTATAGGGTTAGTGTTAGAGTTAAGGTTGTGGTTAGTGTTAGGGTTAGGGTTTGCTTGCCTGCTCTGCACATGCTTTCTCTCACATGTGAACACATGGATTTTAACTAATTCTAAGGCAATGCAGTGGTTTAGGGTTAAGTTAGGGTTAGTTTAAGGGTTGGGTTAGGGTTTGGGTTAGGTTACAGTTAGTATTTAAGGCTATTGTTAAGGTTAGTGTAAGGGTTAGGCTTAGCGTTAATGTTATGGTTAGGTTTAGTGTTAGGTTTAGGGTTAAGCTTTAGGTTTAGGTTTAGGGTGTGTTTGGCTGCCATACACTTGCATTCTCTCACATGTGAACACATGGTTAAGGAAGGGTTAAGATTAAGGTTCTAGTTAGGTTTAGGGTTTAGATTTAGTGTTAGAGTTAGGGTAAGTGTTAGGTTTAGGTTATGTCTAGGGTTTAGGTTTAGGGTTAGAGTTAGGGTAAGTGTTAGGTTTAGGTTATGTCTAGGGTTTAGGTTTAGGGTTAGTATTAGAGTTTGAGTTAGAGTTACAGTTAGGGTTAGGTTTATGGTTAAGTTAGGGTCAGGGTTTAGAGTTAGGGTTAGGGTTAGAATAAAGGTTAGGTTTAGGGTTAGGGTAAGTGTTGGGATTACAGTTAGGTTTAGGGTTATGTTAAGTCTTAGGGTTAGGGCAGGTTTAGGAACTAGGGTTAGGTTAGGGTTAGAGTTAAATTTAGTGTTAAGGTGAGGGTTAGGTTTAGTTTAAGGGTTAAATTAGGGTTAGGGTTAGGTTAGCGTTAGGATTAGGGTTAGGGATAGGGTGAGGGTTAGGTTTAGCATTAGGTTTAGTGTTAGGTTTTGACCTGGGAAAGGGAAGTGTTAGGGTTTAAGGTTGGTATTAAGTTTAGCGTAGAGTTAGGTTTATGGGTAAGCTTAGGTTTAGTGTTAGGTAAGTGTTAGGGTCAGGTTAGTGTTAGGGTCAGGGTTAGGAGTCGCATTTGGGTCAGGGTTAAGGTTAGGGTTAAGTTGTGGGTTTGGTTTAGGTTTAGATTATGGGTTAGGGTTTGGTTTAGGGTTAGCGTTAGGGTTATGGTTAGGTTAGGATTAAGGTTAGGGTTCGTGTTTAAGCTTTGGGTTAAAGTTACAGTTAGAGGTAGAGTTAGTGTTTAGGGTTAGGGTTAAAATTAAGGTTGGCACGAGGGTTAGGGTTGGAGTTACGATTTCATTGGCTGCTATGGACTTGCTTTCACTCACATATGAACACAGTATTAGGGTTAAGGTTAGGGTAGGGTTAGTGTTACTCTTGGGGTTAGAGTTAGGTTTACGGATAGGTTTAGGCTTTGTTTGGCTGCTATGCACTTGTTTTCTCTCCCATGTGAATACAAGACTTTAACAAATTCTAAGCAAATACAGGGATTTAGATTTAGGGCTAGGATTAAGGTTAAGGTTTAAGTTTAGCGTTAGGGTTAGTGTTAGGTTATGGCTAGGTTTAGGGATAGGACTAGCATTAGTGTTAGGGTTAAGGTTAGGGTTAGGCTTAAAGTTATGTTTAGGATTGGATTTAGGGCTTAGGGTTAGGTTTAAGTTTAGGGTTAAGTTTAGGTATAAGGTTTGTTTGGCTGCTATGCACTTGCTTTCACTCACATGTGAACAGAAGGCTTTTAACTAATTCAAAGACAAAGCACTGGTTTAGGGTTAGGGCTAGGACAAGGATTAGGGTTAGTGTTTACTGTTAGGGGTAGGTTTAGGTTTAGGGCTAGGGTTAGTGTTATGTCAGGGTTAGGGTTTAAGGTTAGTGTTAGGGTTAGTGTTAGGACTAGATTTAGGGTTAGGGTTACAGTTAGGGTTAGGTTAAGGGAAGGTTTAGGGTTTAGGGTTTGGATTAAGGTTTCGGTAGTGTTGGATTTAGGGATAGGGTTAGGGTAAGTTTAGGGTTAGGGTTAGGACTTGAATTTGAGTTAGGGTTAGGATTAGTGTTAGGGTTAGGGTTAGTTTTGGTTTAGGATTAGGTTAAGGGTTAGGGTTAAGGTAGGGTTAGGGTTAGGTTTGGGTTAGGTTTAGATTTACTGTTAGGTTTAAGGATTTGGGTTAAGGTTAGAGATAGGGTTGGGGTTAGGGTTACATTAAGGTTACAATTAAAATTTAGCATTAGGGTTAGGATTATGGTAAGGGTTAGTGTTAGTTTAGGGTTAGGGTTAAGGTTTAGGGTTTGGGTTAGGGTTAGGGTTAGGTTAGGGTAAGGGTTTATTTTAGGGTTAGGGTTAGGTTTAGGGTTATGTTTATGGTTAGGTTAGGGATAGGTTAGGTTATGGTTAGGGTTAACGTTAGGGTTAGGATTTGGTTAGGGTTAGGTTTACGGTCAGGGTTAGGGTTATATTTAGCATTTGGTTTAGGGTTTAGTGTCAAGGTTAGAGTTAGGTTTGTGGTTAGGGTTATGATAGGATTAGGGTTTAGGGTTAGTTTTAGGGTTACTGTTAGTGTTTGGCTTAGTGTTAGCATTAGGGATAGGTTTAGGATTGGGTTAGGTTTAGGGTTAGGTTAAGTTTAGGGATTAGGTTTAGGGTTCTGGTTAGTGTTAAGGTTAGTAGTATGGTTAGGTTTAGGGGTAGGGTCAGGTTTAGGTTAGGGTTAGAGTTAGGGTTTAGGCTTAGGCTTAAGATTAAGGTTAGGGTTAGGATTAGTGTTTAGGGTTAGGGATAGAATTAGTGTTGGCATTAGGGTTAGGGTTGGAGATAGGATTTGTTTGGCTCCTATGGACTTGTTTTCACTCACATTTGAACACCCAGTTAGGGTAAGGGTTGGGGTTAGTGTTATGGTTAGTATAGCTTTAGGGTTTCTGTTAGGGTTTAGGGTAAGTCTTTGGGTTTGTGTTAGGGTCAGGTTTAGGTTAGTGTTGTTGTTAGATTTGTGTTAGGGTTACAGTTAGTTTTAGGGTTTGGTTAGGGTTAAAGTTTAGGGTTAGGGTTAAGTTTAGGATGAGCGTTAGGGTTAGTGTTAGAGTTAGGTTAGGATTAGGGTTTAGAGTTAGGATTCAGGTTAGTGTCAGTGTTACACTTATGGTTAAGTTTAAGGGTAGCTTTAGGGTTATGGTTAGGGTTTAGGTTTAGTGTTAAAGTTTAAGTTTAGGGTTAGTGTTAGGGTTAGTGATAGGGTTAGGGCTAGGGTTTTTTTAGCTGTTATGCACTTGCTTTCACTCACATGTGAACACAAGTCTTTTAATTAATTCTAAGCCAATGCAGTTGCATAGGTTTAGGGCTATGATTAGAGTTAGGGTTTGTGTTTATGGTTAGGGTTAGCGATAGGGCTCAAGTTAGGTTAGTGTTAGGGTTTAGGGTTAGGTTTAGTGTTAGTGTTAGGATTAGGGTTAGGGTTAGGGATAGGTATGGGTTAGGGTTAAGGTTAGGGTTTGGTTAGGGTTATGTTTAGGGCTTAGGTATAAGGTTAGTTTTAGAGTTGGGGTTAGGGTTAGGTTTAGGGTTAGGGTTAGGGTTTGTTTGGCCACTATACACTTGCATTCACTCACATATGAACACACGGTAAAGGTTAGGGTTAGGGTTAGGGTTAAGGTTTAGGGTTAGTTTTAATGTTAGGATTAGGGTTAGGGTTCCGGTTAGGGTATAGTTAGGGTTTAGGGTCAGGGTCTATGGTTAGGGTATGTGTTTGGGTTCCATTAGTGTTAAGGTTAGGGTTTGGTTCCAGTTAGGGTTTAGGTTTAGGATTAGGGTTAGTGTTAGAGTTTACAGTTAGTGTTAGGGTTTGGGTTAGAATAAGGGTGGTGTTAGGATTAAGGTTAGGGTAATGTTAGGTTTAAGGTTAAGTTTAGGTTTAGGTTTAGGTAGGGTTAGAATTATGGTTAAGTTTAGGGTTAGGATTAGGACTAGCATTATTGTTAGGGTTAAGGTTATGGTTAAGGTTAGTGTTTGGTTTAGGGATTGCGTTAGTGTTACAGTTAGGTTAGGGTTAGGTTAGGATTAGGGTTTAGGCTTAGGGGTAAGGTAAAGGTTAGAGTTAGTGTTAGTGTTTAGGGTTAGGGTTAGAATTAGTGTGGGCGCTAAGGATAGGTTTGGAGTTAGGGTTTGTTTGGCCGTTGTTGACTTGCTTTCACTCACATATGAACACACGGTTAGGTTTAGGGTTAGCATTAGGTTTAGGGTGAGGGTAAGGGTAGGGATTTGGTTTTGAATTAGGGTTTATGGTCAGGATTTGTTGTTATGTTTTGTTCAGGTTTTGGTTAGTGTTAGGGTTAGGTTTGGTTTAGGATTAAATTTAGGTAAGGTTAGGATTTAGTGTTAGGATTAGGGTTTGGGTTAGGATTATGGTTACGATTAGCATTGTGGTTGCGGTTTGGTTAAGGTTAGGTTAGGGTTAGGGATAGGTTTATGGTTAGGGTTAGGGGTTTTTGGCTGCTCTGCACTTGCTTTCATTCACATGTGAAGACAAGGATTTTAACTTATTCTAAGCCGATGCAGTTGTATAGGTTTATGGATCCGATTTGAGTTAAGTTTTGTGTTTAGGGTATGGGTTA
>JAQZBX010082492.1:0-13512 GCA_029593785.1 Cabassous unicinctus | reverse complement strand
TGCCACAGCCCCAGAATCAGCCATTTCTCCAAGAAGCCCTCCTTCCTTTTTTTGGAGAATGCTATTTTTAACCAATATCTGGACAGTGGGAATGATCATTGCTACGGGGCCATTGCTTCTAGGTCCTCTAAGCAGACAGAGCTATGTATTATGTGTATGTATACTAATCCGTGTATTTCCATGTACTTACATGTCTATAATTGTTTCTCTCTCTCTCTCTCTCTCCATATATATATATATATATGTCTGTCATCTATCAATCATCAAGTTAAACATGAGTTTATACTGATGTTTCTAATACAGTACCACGTTTATTTTAGCTTTCCATTCTTTCTTATCTCTAAATTCCTTCTCTGAGAGTGAGAAACCTGGCACTTTCCATCCTCCAGTCATTCATCCACTTACTCATTTTTTCTACCCCATTATGCATATAAAACAATTTCAGAATTGTTGGTCTGTACCCCTGTGATAAAAATCTTTACCAACTAGAGTACAGTGTTTAGGTACAATTCCTTTTTTCTTTACAGTTTCCAGTCAAAGCAACATTTTCTAAAATTACTTAGGTAATCTTATTTTCCCATCATATCCTATAAAGATATTTGTAACATGGTTAGATTAATTTTACACAGTCTGCCTTTCATCTTGGAATCCCTTGGCATTCTCGTTGATATTTTTAACTTACAGTTTGCATATATTACTATTCACTCTTTGAGATGCACTATTCTATGGGTTTTGACAAATTAACAAAGCCATACAGCCTATATTCCAGTATCATATAGAACATTTCCATAGCCCTAAAGTTTGCTCTGTACAGTCCCTTTGTTTTCAACTACTCCTGCCTCTACCATCCCCTGGCAACCACTGACCTGTTTTCTGTCCCTGCAGTCTTGCCTTTTGCAGAATGTCATATGAATGAAATCATACAATATGCAGTGTTTTGGATATGAGTTCTTTAAATTAGCAAAATGCATTTAGGATTCATTTGTATTGCTAATTAAATGAATCAATAAGGAATTTAATGGCAGCCATAATGAACTGAAGCCTTGATATCTTTCTGCCCTGCCATCTGCCCCGCAACACTTCAATAAATACTTGATCTAGGGAGGGACTCCAAAATATTCCTGATTTTTTATTTTTTATTGCTCTGGCAACTGAAAGTTTGGAGTTTAATTTAAAACTTATTTTGGTAAAAAAATACAGTAATTTAAATATTTTATGCAATTTAATGTTGAACCAATTTATCATATCTTCCTGAAGAAAACACTTTATGTCAGTTTACTCCAGACATAGCCCAATCACTCTTCTTTGTCTTCTCTAAATTAGAGGCTGGATTCCTTAAAAAATTTTATATATATTTCATGTCTCCCTTGTACCTAGTAATGGTTAATAATACTGTTCTGGCTCCATGTCATTTTAAATGGCTCTCTTTGTCTTTCTCCCTTCGCAGAATATGGACATGATGTCCCAAGGTTGCCATTTTGAGACCACGAAGTCAAAATATGGAGTAGCAAGATAGAAGAAGCCTTGTTCCCCCATGACACTATTGTGTTGTACCAGCCCTGGACAGCTACCCTGACTTTTTCTTGTATGAGATAAATATTCTATGCATTTAAACTACTATTTGTCAGACTTTTTGTTACTCACAAACACATTCCTAACTAATCCTTACTACAATAGCATTATGTATGCACAATGTACCCTGTGAGGTTAGAAAAGTGAATGATGATGACTGGTCAATTCAGTGCTATACTCATTTTATTTCTATTTAATAAACAATTTTGAATACTCATTAATGGAAAAACATTGTGACAAGCTTTTTTACAGATACAAAGATGACTTAAAAGTATTTTCTGCCATGAAGTAGCTCATGATTTAAAGCAGACAATGCAGGACATACTCAAGTGAGCTCTGGACTTGAAGTTGAGATCTGGATTCAAGGTATGCCTTTTAATTGGCTGTGTAATATGTTTATTTATGCACTTATTGCTACTGTTTATTAACTAATCATTTATTATGTATCAGACACTCTGTGTCATGACCATTGCATAATTACATTTGATCTTCGCAGCTATATGAAAAAGGACTTAGCATTGTCCCCATTTTGTAGGCAAGGAACTGAGACTTGGAGCAATAAAATGAGTGTTCAAAGTCACACAGCTAGTAAATGGCAGAGCCAGAAATCAAATCTAGGGCCTCCAACTCCAACCTTTTTTGAGTCTGTGTCCTCTATATTAAAGTGGCTATTGATCATACATCAGTCCTACCTGCCTCACAAGGTTTATGCAGGGCTGAAAAGAAAATGAAACTTGGAATTGGAAGTGGTTTTTTCTTTTACCGTAAAGTACCATAGAATTATGAGGTTTTATACCTGGCACATGTAATACACTCAAAAATGAATTTAAATGTCTACTAGGGATAAACAGATGGTAGACCATGATAAGGAGAACAAAATGCTTCGAAAAACAGAGGAAGGAGAGATTAATTCCAAAGTTGAGGATCTAGGAAGACTTCACGGAGGTGATGGCAACTTAATTGCATTCTCAAAGATGGCTAAGACTTTGAGCATCTGGGAGGACACTAAGTGAGAATCAGGTATCTGTGTGCTTGTCCTCACCTCCAGCTAGACCATAGGTTCACCAATGTCAGAAGCCACATCTCATTTCTCTTTTTATAGCTCACAGTACATGCTGATGATGTTTTAGTTGAATTACTTTCATTAGGGATGCTTTTGTTTGGCAAGATTTCTTAGTTTCTTTAGGACAAATTGGTAAATATTCCTCACCTTCAGCTAGATCAGCAGCATGGTCATCACTTCAGAGCTATTAAAAATGCAGACTGTCAGGCCTCACCCCATACATACTGAATCTATCAGTATTTTTAACAAGAAGTCCAAATGACTTGTTGCACATTAAAGATGTGAGAAGCATTACTCTAGATCAGTGTTTCTCAAATGCAAGAGATTTTACTTCCCCCCACCCCACCCAGGGGGTATTACTAAATGCTAAACATCTTACTATACATAAGCCAGCCCCCACAACCCAAAACAAAATAGTACCTATGTTGAGAAAGTCTTCTCTAGATGATTGCAATGAAGGTTGTAGACTTATCTGGGGAACCAATCATCTTCAAAGGCTTAGAAGAAGGAACTATTCATTTTGGGGCTAATCTGAAGACTCTACAGCAGGCTCTACATTCTCAAACTAGAGTTAAGAGGGTGGGTTCTAGAGTTCAAATACCTGGGCCACTTAGCTGGTATGTAATCTTAGGCAACTTTTAAACTTCTGTGTACCTCAGTGTTTCCGTGTCTATAAAATGGGAATCGTGGGATTGTAGTAAAGATGAAACGAGTTCACTCATGTAGAGATCTTAGAATCCCATGTAACCAGGGGTGAGGGCTCATTAATGCTTACTCCCCTCATCTCCTGCCGAGGTCTCTGGGATCCCTCTCAGATTGTGATGTCATGTATCTGCATGAGAGATATGAACATCTCTAAGAACACAGATCAGCACAGAGTTTAGAGGGGTGATCATGACATATTTCAGTATTTTCAATGACACGGAGAGAAAATTACTAGGATATGGGAGTCACATATGATCAGGGATTGAGCCAGAGCAACCTGAGTCCTATGTGCTTTAAATTCCTTTCAGCTGTGTGACTTCAGGCAGGTAACAGCCAATCTGGACCTTTATTTTTATAAAAATGGGCATGATATTAGCATCTATCAGTGAAGATTAACAAATATAATGGACACTTCACGTAGCAACTAGAAGAAAGCAATTACTTTATTATTGTTATTATCATTGAAGCAGCCAGGAGCCATGGCTAGATTTTCCCTGGAAATGAGAGACTCTATGAAGTAGAAGGGGTTTCCCTCTGGGGTTAATTGTAGCTCTAGACCTGCTACCTTAGTATTTGGCACTAGGTGCTTGGCACACCCAGAATATTTGTCACTGAACAGACTTTTTGTGGCCGAGGCCTGGAAATCTGCACTTTAACTGCTCCCAGAGGATTCTTATACCTGCTAGAGTTTTGAAAACCAGCCCTACCATCTCCTATTGTTCCTCTCTGGGTGCACAGTGTTTCTCTGAGACAGTGACATGGCCCACCTCACACCTGCTATAAGCTGCTGGGAAACCCACAGGATAATTTCTCCCCTTACAGTCACGATGAGGATTCATTCTGAGATCTAAACCAATAACTTCTGGATTGGGGAATGGCATTTCCCCTCCTTGTGGGTCAGCAATGGCCCATTTTGTTCTGAGCGCTCTGATATAGAGGTCTTGTAAAGATAGCCCATCCACCTATGGGGAGGCAGGTGAAGGAAATGCTGAAGGTCTCTGGGAACAGACTGAATCTGCAGTGAGAAAACTTAAGTGAGCATAATTGGGAACATTTTCATATGGGTGGATTTGGAGAACTAATCAGGTCTAGAGCAGAAGGTCTACTGCTATCAATAAGGGCATAGGTGGCTGTACTAGTGGCCTACATTGTACTTCATTGAGTTAGACTGAAGCACTAAGGGATATGTCTGAGTCTGATCTCCCTGGAATCAGGAGGAACATGTAGACTTTGCTGTGGGGGCACAGGCAGTACAGGAGGACCTAGACCGAAGGGCTGGGTTATAGAGCAGGTGTCTAGAGCATAGCATTAGCTCAGCCCTATTTCTATTGGTTTGTGCCATCTGTGGGTCTTACCAAGGTCTACTGAGGCTTCCATTCCTCTATGGATTGTCAGGAGCCTTGAGGGAATCATAATTGTCTTGGCTTGTGCTCGTACATGTTGAAGTTTTGATTGATTAGGGAAACTCAGTTTGGGGAGGTTGGGAAAAGAGAGTCAGCTTAGAAGGATTATCCAAGGGCTTACTTTTGTGTCTTCAATGTTGCCATCCTCTTGAGGCAGATGCCTGGAAGCTCATTAGCTGAGTATTGAAAACTCAGCCATACCCGGGTCATTCCAGTGGAACATGATATGTTGCTCCCAGGCCCCACTGGCAGGAAAATTGTACAGTGGAACTTGGAATCAGGCTAAGGCTTACAGTCCACGGAGGACTGAGGCAGATGGAGGGATTAACTGGGAGCATGATAGATGCTGTAAATTCAGATGACTGTCTTTGAATTGTGAATAGAAACTAACTGATGGGAAAGAAAAAACAAGAAAAAGTCTTGTGTTGCATCCTGCTCTGTAACTGTTATGATTTCTTTTTGTTGGAAATGGCTCTTATCTAATTCCCCTCTAAATTGCAAGCCCTTTAGATAATAAGATGCCTTTTCATTTTGTTGTGATAGAAGACAAGAATTGCCAAAGAGCTTGATCTGGGATTTTGGAGGGTAAAGGCACCCAAAGTTCAGGTCCTGAATAAAGGAAATTAGATTCTTGCTGACTCTGGGAAAGTTATTTTCATTTTTGATCCAATAAATAGTTGAAGCGAATGTGCTGCTCTTCCATGTTGGCAAAAGGCCTGGCCACCTCTGTGGTGTAATCTGAGGGGATTGAGGACCAAAACTTCAGATGTTCAGAGGAATCCTGGAGGGAGAGGATCTAGCAGTGGAGGTAGAAGTTTTCTCAAGGGCAAAGTTGAGGTGGATAAGTAATAAATGGTCAAGGAATAATTAAAGAGAGTGGCTGAGAAGGAAGAACAGAACAAGAGAGGAGAGTTTCTTCAGGATGGATACTCAGGAGGTAACAATTCATAAATCCACAGAGAAGATTATTCAGAAAACTATAAAGTGAGTTGATGGGGGAAAGACCATGAATTGAATGCATGATGAGATGTGAATTGAAAATATTCTCATACATCTGCTTGAGCCTATGAATATATAAAAGTTGGAGAGAAAATACTATTCTGTCTGTACTCCACTAAGGACTGCATTATAGCAAGTAAATGGGAACAAGGGATTGGTGTATATAAATGTTATTTGCAGCTCACTCTAGTTTTTCTCTTTTTGTGTGGGGGAGGGAAAAAGCATAAGACGCTTCCCGCTACTCCCTAGTTGTAGGAGAGATAAGAAGAATTCTTGCTATTTTGCCTGTGTGTAAAGAATTGGTCATTAACGAAAAAAAAAAAAAAAAAAAAAAAAAAAAAAAAAAACTGACTGGTGCAATAAACTTCAAATACCTACAAACCTCCACCCTGGGGTGATGTTTGCATGGAAGGCAATTGAACAAAAGCTGATGGGAAAAGTAGACAAAGGGGAATGGGCTGCTAGTTACATTGTTGCAGGGACATTTTCAGAAGTAGAGTTACCATATAGAGTCCAGACTGTCTCCAAAAGGGTTTCTGTGGGAATTACATCCTTAGTAGCACACAGACTTTCTCAAGGTAATATTATACGTAAATTCCCCCAATTCCCCTCACTCTGATTCAATGATACATATTAAAATATCTTTCTCTGTAGCTTATGATGCGTGGCCAAGGGATCACTTTGCTTGGGGAATTAAGACACTAAGCAATCTTTGCCTCTGGGGAGTGGGAATGCACAGTGTGGCAGGATCAAGCAGAGGGGGCTTGTTTTTGCTGTATGTTTATTATTCTGTTTGGCTTTTAAGCTATGCACCTGTATCATTAGATAAAATATTTCTGTAAGTGTGTTGTGCTTATAAGAGCAAAAATAAAGGCTGCTATAAACTTAGATGCAGGTTTGGGGGAAGGTAACTGTGGGCAAGTCCATTTCCTGAACCCTGAAAAGATGCATTTAATTGAATGAATTATCATTAAGTGAAAAGTCAAAGAAAAGTGAGGAGCCACTCCCCATTAATAAGTGCTAAATTAATCCAGGGTACATTTAATCGATGTGTAGGTCACCCCCTATGCCAAGTGACTTCCTTTAAAAAATTTTTTTTTTCTCAAGAAAAGAGGAAATAGAATAATAAGACTGAAAGGTCATTTACAAAGACCAAGATGTAAAATAAGAGAAGCTTTTATTAGCAGCTAAACTCCTTTTACAAGTGTGCTGGATAAAGCAAATGAGCAATTTAACTTAACAGGGCAGGATGACAGCAAAGGCTGTGATCCTTTCAGTTTTTATGATATACCAGAAAAAAGCAAGTTTACCTCTGAGAAATTGGGTCCAGGAATAAAACTAGAGGTAGGGAAAGAATAAATTTAAGTATTAGGCAGAGATTGATTAAAAGTTGAGAGTGGTGTCAACCTTGACTTTTTTGTTCTTTAAAAGTTGCTCCAAGTAGCAAGTTCTGCTATGTTTGATAAAAATGGCTTAAAATAACATCCACACTTTTAAACCAAAACTAACTAGGTAACTTTTTAGCTGTTTCTCCTATATCTGTGCATGAGGAGATAAAGCCTGCAGAGACTGCACACTCGACTTATAATGCCAGCCCTTCCAAATGTCAGCTGCAGGGTTTCTGAGGAATAAACTTGTCCAGTGGGCGTGGCTCATAAAATAATCTTTTATAAGGTGATGGCAGAGAGCAGCTCTTTATCTTGGTTTGGAATTGCTGTTTACTAAGCAGAGTGGAAGACCTGTGATCAACATTTAAGGCTGCTTTCAGTTTAGTGAAATAGTTCCCATTCTCAGGAGTCTGTAGTATATTTATAAATGAAGCAAACCATGGAGACACTGTGCCAAGACACAGCATAGAAGTAAGATCCTCTGGGTCTGGTTTGACTTTGTGTAGTTGTTGGGAAAAACAGTTTGTTTTCAGTTTATTCTGTTGGGTCTGGGCTTCATGCTTATGTCTTTGTTCTTACTCCATGCAGTCACCCCAAAATTCCACGCCTCAAATGAGCTCACCTGCACACTCATCCCTTCCCTGTGGCCATAAAATTCTTTGTTGCCTGTCAATATTAATTCTCAAGGTATGTTCTGAAAACCACTACCACTGGGCCTACCACTGTATTTATATCACTATATTTTTTCCTGGAGCGTATCCCTCTCCTCCAGGAAACAATTTTATGAGAAGGGAAAAGGTGTAGTATGGAGAAGACATGGAATATGCATTTTTAATGGGTCACCCAGGCCACGTCCCAGATAATTATATCAGACTTTTTAGGGGTAGAAACAACATAGGCATTATATGTTATATAGACATATATCTCTATCTATCTCTCCTCTCTCTCTCATTTAAGTTTCCCAGGCGATTCAAAGGTGTAAGCCAGGTTGGAAACCACTGCCCTTGGGTATTAAATAAATAGTAGATTCTTGGGGCATGCTTGCAAAACAAATGTCTTCTGTGGTTTTCCAGAAATGTCATAAATGTTCAATATTATTGTTTGTAGCATAATCTCATTATCTAAACCTATGTGTGTTTAACTGAATAAAATCATTGACATGACAATTTTCTGTGGTTGAAGAGTACTCTGCAAGTTTTGAGAAGAAGATGGAGAGAGGGTGAAATAATTGGATATTTGAAGGAAGAAAAGGGAAGGATGATTGACGGTGTTAAGGGTTAATGTCACCTCTCTGTCAGTGTGGTGAGTGTTGGCCCAGGGTCTTCGTATTGAGGGGATGTGCAGAGAGAAGTTAACAGATAGAGATGCAGGATTTTTACGTCCTGTTTGGCATCACTAAATCCCTTGAATTAGTATTGTGACATTGTCTGGAGCAACTTATTAATGGAAATTAATGTAACTAAGAGACAACATTTTTGCCCTCAGTAGCTTGAGTTACTAGCTTGTTTTCAAAAAGGTTAAGTCATGTTTCTCAGTCATGGAAAGACATGCAATTAAGTTCACATTTCCGAAGGCTGATCTGAAATAAATTATATGCAATAGTGTGAAATCTGAAAATTCTGATTTGCTGAACCACCATGTGATATTTTTCTAGAGAAATATTCCTAACTTCTCTTTCTAGCTTACATTGTATAGCCACACAAATAAAACATGTTCCTTAATTATAATTTTTAGAAGTGTTTTCTGAGAATATGCAAAAGAGGAATGTTGGTGGGGTCACTGTTAAGGGTTTGGAGGCAGTGCTACCGAGAAGAGCATAGCACAGCCTAGGCAGCCTGACGATCACCAGGGAAAAGAGAAAGGGGATAGGTTGCTTTTCCTTAGGTGCCCGATCCATAAATAGCATTGGTGTTCCCGCATGTCAGCAAGTCACTCTACTACAGGGAAGGCAACTCCTAGAAGGTCCATTCAGTTGAGTGAGGCCTCAGAAAGGATCTGAAAGAAAAGATTTCTCTTCCTGAATATTGAGAGCCTTCCCTAACAGGTGTGCTGCTTTATTAGCTGACCTGGGGCAGCTTTAATGGCTACGAACCCTGCTGCAATCTTCAGATGCCCTAAGAAGGCTGTCCAGGAACACTGAGAATATTCCCCTCTCCCTGTCTTTCTGGGGTGTCATGAGAAGCAGCAAAAACTTGCTTAAAGCCCAAGCCTGTGTTTCTTATCCTTTGCTTTCCTCTGGGTTTAGGCAGGAGAATTTCTCTCTAGAAGATCAAGGAAGCTTCTGAGAGTTCCAGCAAACCAGGGGGCTCCACTTATTATTCTGATTTTGATTGGTCAAGGATGGGGATGTACTGAATAGCTTATGCCTGAGTCACATGTCCCATCCTCAGGGCAAGGGGTGGGGTTGGTTTCTTCCAGAGTTCATAGATCGCTGGGGAGAGGCTCCTATGCCCTGACCACAATGCCCAAGTTAAGCAGAATCTGAAAGAGAGAATCAGAGGCACATGCTGCCTGCGAAGTTGAAAAGAGGGGGAGAAAATGAGGTAATGAGAAATGACGCTTTGTTTTGTGTTGGACCGAGTCTGCCAGAGGCACCTTAATAGCTGTACAAACAAACCAGTTAAAATGCCCTTTGCCAAGAAGAAAACTTCTGCGTAAGAAGAGAACCAGGATGTGGAGCTGTGTGTTACATCCATACAAGAATGGTGAGTTTTGCAGAGTTAAGTATCACAAGGCTGTTGGGTAAGTTACAACCAAAGTGAACAAATTTCATTTCTTAGAACCTTTTATGGCTCAACTAAACAAATACACAATTTCTTAACACAATTTACGATTCTTAAGTAAAATATTGCATTTGCAAGTCTTTTTGCTTATTAACTGTTAGTAAATATAGGGTCTTGGAACTAAGATCCGGCCATGGTTTAATATAATGGGCTCCACCTGGCTGTTTGCTGATAGTGTGTAATTTACAAGGCTTCTTATTCAGTACCACTGTTACCTATATTTAACAGATAATATCTATCAGAAAAATAATTTCTATTTCCATAGGGATGCAGCATTTTTAAGAAAGAAACAGATTTACTTTCAGAGGATAAGAAAGTGAGGTGACAGGGTGAAAAATAGTTCAGGAGGAAAAAAATTCCTGTACTGATATAATTAAAAGGGGGCTCAAGGAAGTGAAGTTAGCTGGGGCATAAGACAAAACCTGTTATGAGGCTCTCTTGCTTACCAGGACCCTCGGAGTCCTTTTTTCCTTGAAATATCATAATGCAGTGGTTCTCAAACTTGAGTGTGTATCAGAATCACCTGGAGGGCTTGTTCAACCCCAGGTGGCTGGGTTCCATCCCCAGAATTTCTAATTCTGTGAGTCTGGGGTGGGGGAGGAGAATCCGTCTTTCTAGCAAACTTCAGGTGAGGCTGATGGTGAGGTCCTAGGACCACTGTTTGAGAACCCCTGTCTCAGTGCATGGAACAGAACACACATTTTTATATCAAAAATGGTTAGAAGTGAGCTCTCTGGAGTTAGAGGGTACTGGATTTGAGTCCAGCTGTTATCTGCTAACAGCCCTTAGGAAGATTTTTCAATCTCTAACATTGAAATGGAAAATAATAATGCCCACTTTCTCCTGTTGTGAGGGTTATATTGAAAGAATGTTTGTACTATTCCTTCCTATCTCAGCCCTTGTACTTCCTCAGGGAAGCTTTTAATAGGTCAGTTTCCCCTTTCACATGCTCAAGTACAAGCAATCTCCTTTTTTCTTTTTTTTTCTTTTTTAAAGTGAGATTATTTTGATTAATATCTTTCTTCCTCAACCAGAGTATGGGATTCATGAGAGTGGAATTCTTTCTTCCATCTTCCCTCCCTCCTTCTCAGTGCCTCCTAGCACTCTACCTGATACTACTATATATATATATAATTTGAATAAATCGTCATATGTAAAGCAATCAACACATTTCCTGGGAAATAAGTTTTTAGCTCGTGCTGTTTAAAAAATATTAACTTCAGTTCTATATTTTCACTTAATTGTTTCAGGAACATTCACTATGTGCTTCTCTCCCAACCCACAGTCTAAACCAGGGGTTCCTAACCAGAGGTCCATGGACCCCCAAGGGATCTGTGGAAAGATTTCAAGGGGTCCGTGAGCTTGAATTGAAAAAAAAAAATCAACTTAATATCTTTATTTTCTCTGACCTCTAACTGAAATCTAGCATTTCCTTCACTTATGAATGTATGCAATAAATAAATTACAGTAGTATTCATTTTACCCGACGGGCAAAGGGGTCTGTGGAACAAAAAAGGTTAAGAAACCCTGGTCTAAACTATATGTTTCTTAAAGTAAGGAAATGAAATGTTTTTTTGGTGCGTATGTGCATGAGAGAGAGAGAGACTGGTTTTGAAAATTGTAAAGTGTCCTACAAATGCCATGTGTGGTTAATTACGATAACCTTCTAGTGCACATGGTGAAGCAGGTCATTGGTACCCATTCAAAACCAAGAATGGACAGATTGCTCACTAAAAAAGACATACAGCTGAGGAATGCCCTGTTCTAGCAGCTCCTAGACTGAAACCCTGCTCACATTCTGTTGGAGTGTGACTATATGCATTAGAAAAGATCAGGAATTTACTGTAAAGATGGTATGAGTGTGGTCAGGTCCTAATTGGATTCCCTCCTATTGTGAAAGAGACGCTGCTGAATTTCCTCAGAGTCTTGCCTTTCTAGCAATGCTCTCTGATAACATTCCGGATTGCTACAGTTCTCTCAAACTTAGACCCAGAGGAGTCTGGCATGTGGAAATATTAACATTTAGATTAATTTCTCATGGCAGCTGTGTTATTGGATTTCTCTCTCTTGTCAACCCACTTTAAACTGGTGTACCTATTACAGTCTCCAGTGGACCCCTTAAACAGAAAGCACTGGTGGGATAATGTCTACTAAGAAGGATTGTATCAATTCAAGATCTACCCTCAGCATTCAGTGAAGACATTGCCTTGTTCAGCAGCACTGAAATTCATTTGCAAAGGTATCAGTATTTATATTCCAGTGACCTTTAAAGATCATTTAGTCCCTCCAGGTCTCTAAGTAGAACTATTGCTTGGCCAGATCAGAAATGTAATTGTCATGATATATATGAGAAAACATCTGCTTATTTCTGCTTAAAACCTTTCTGTTGACATCAAGTATGTATTTTAATTGTTCAAATAAAACGCCTCTAAAGAGAAGGTATTGAGAAAGTTGGGAATTTCTAGCTTAGTTAATGGATGAGCTATTCCCTAAAATATAGTTAAAACTCAATTAGATTTATTGAGTATGAATTTTGTTCCACCTATCTCAATATAAGAAATAGTGCATCATTCATTTATCTATATCAACTTGAACTCAGACTCAACTTTCCAGCTGCCAAATTTTAGGGGACACTTCACCTCCTTAGTGTTACCCACGGATCAGGGTTTTCTATGTGTCTCTCAGATATGGGTAAACTGCGTCCAGGAAGTTACCAATTCACTGTGATAACTTGTAAGGGGCTCTAGAAGCTTAGCAGTCCATTTGGGGGAGGGTGCATCAGCCTGGCAATCATTTATGATGGCTCCTAAGCCTTGTTGGAAGAGTCACTAGGGTGGGAACAAAGAAATAGATTCTTCCCCTGAGCATATTCTAATGGCTGTTGCTTCTCAATTTTTAACGTGCCCTGTAGACACATAAATTGAGCATGCAGTGCAACCATTGTTAGAGGAAGCATTGTAAGAGAAAAACTGAGAAGTTAGTTAAGAAGTGTCACTTTTTAAAAGTCTTTGGTTCTCCACCAAACCAACTGTTCAGTTGTTAGAACCGACTCCTCTACCTCCTCCCCTTCCCATTCGACCCTCACCCTCATATCAAATATGAAGGACCTGTCATATTTGAAAATAAAATCCACTGTGGACTCTTCAGTTACAGAACTGCAGCTCTCAAAAGGTAACCCCAAGGCCCTTTTTCTATTACAAGCAGCACACTAAAAAATCCAGTCTATGCTACCCACCCCCCAAAAAAACACATTCACACCATTATCATTGGCTCCTGGTTTCCATTTGGAGATCTGACCCAATCTCCAGGTTTAGGAATGGAGTCCATTTATTAGTCTGAGGCAATCAGTGTTGTTCATCCCATTGACAGAAGGAATCAGGTTGAGTGGGCACCTTTGAATATCAATTACTATCATTACTGTGGTCGTTTCTAACACTGGAACAAAGCCAGCCTCTTTCTCTGGAGAGTAGGGAATGTGGGTTTAAAGCAGTTAACTGCTGCAGCCATGTTGGTACCATGAAGAAGCCAACTCAAGAATTTTAGAGTTAAGAAGTTGTCACAGGCATGGAAACAAAGCCTGGATCAAAGTGTATTAAGGG
>JAQZBX010082491.1:0-13511 GCA_029593785.1 Cabassous unicinctus | reverse complement strand
ACACATTTGCAAATTTACCTCTTCCTTGTCTGTTATTGATTTCCAGTTTCATTCCATTATGATCTGAGAAGGTGTTTTGTATAATTTCAATCTTTTATACTCATTGAGAACTGCATTGTGAGCAAATATGTGGTCTATCCTGGAGAAAGATCCATGGGCACTTGAGAAGAATGTATAACCCACAGAGTTTGGGTGCAATGTTCTGTATATGTCTGTTAGGTCTAACTCATTTATCGCATTGTTAAAGTTCTCTGTTTCCTTTTCAGTCTTCTGTCTAGTGGTCCTATTTAATGTTGTGAGTGGTTTGTTGAAGTCGCCAATGATTTTCGTAGAGATATCTATTTCTCCATCAGTTTTGCTAGACTTTGTTTCATGTATTTTTGGGCAACCTGGTTAGGTTCATATATATTTATGACTGTTATATCTTCCTGGTGGATTATCCCTTTTATTAATATATAATAGCATTCTGTATCTCTTATAAATTCTTTGCATTTAAAATCTGTTTTGTCTGACAGTATAGCTAACACTGCTCTTTTTTGTTTACTATTTGTGTGGAGTATATTTTTGCAACCTTTCACTTTCAGCCAGTTTGTATCGCTGAGTCTAATGTGAGTTTCTTGTAAGGAGCATAGGGAGAGCTTTTTTTTTTTTTTTAATTCATTCTGTCACCCAATATCTTTTTTTTTTTTTTTTTTTTTTTTTTTTGCTTTAAAATTTGTTTTATTTCATTATTGTTGATCAGGGAGTTTATTCCATTCACATTCGATGATATTACTGTAAATGCATTATTTACTTCCACCATTTTATTCCTTGGTTTTTATATGTCATTTCTTGTTTTCATCTGAATTTTTACTCTTTTGGTTATTCTTTCTGCTATTCTTTCTTCTAAGCTCTCATCCAAGCCTCTCTTTCCTGTCTTTTTCTTTTAGGCTTTAAGGCTTCCTTTAATATTTCCTGCAAAGTGGATTATTTTTTATGAACTCTCTTAGTTTCTGTTTGTTTGTGAATAATTTAAGTTTACCTTCACATTTGAAGGGCTATTTTGTTGTATGTAGAATTCTTGGCTGGCAGTTTTTCTCTTTCAGTATCCTAATTGTATCATACCACTGTCTTCTTGCCTCCATGGTTTCTGATGAGAAATCCATACTAAGTCTTACTGGGTGTCCATCGTATGTGATGGATTGCTTCTCACTTGTTACTCTCATACTTTTCTCTTTATCTTTGAAGCTTGACATTCTGAATAGAATGTGTCTTGTAGTTTGTCTATTCGGATTTATTTTGATTGAGGTATCCTGGGCTTCTTGGACATGTAAGTTTATTTCTTTCATGAGAATTGGGAAATTTTCAGCTATTATTTCCTCAAATACTCTTTCTGCCCCTTTTCCCTTCTCTTCTACTTCTGGAACTCCCATGACACATATGTTGCTGTGTTTCATGTTGTCATTCATCTCCCAAATTCCTTGCTCATTTTTTCCATTCTTTTCTCTCTGTGTTCTTTTCTCTCTTCTATTTCAGCTGTTCTGCCTTAGGTGTCACTTATTCATTCTTCTATCATTTCAAGTCTGCTGTTGTATGCCTCTAATCTGTTTTTTATCTCACCTATCTTGTCTTCCATTACCATAAGCTTGTTATTTTTCTCTTCAGGTTTTCAAATTCTTTATGCTTGCTCAATGTCTTCTTGCTATTGTCTTTCAACACATTAATTTGACTTTGAAAATAATTGTGTTTATCTCATTAATTGGTTGTCTCAAATCCTAAGTCTCTTTTGAGGCTTTGATATATTCCATTCCTTGGGCCTTGTTTTCCATTTTCTTAGTATGGCTCAAAATTTTTCGGTGATGTCTAGGCATCTGATTAGGATGATGAGTTTACTCAGTTGCTCAATTTTTCTCTCTTTTGCATCAATTTAGTGGAGGGAGGCTGTGTGTTACTGCTATTCTTTAATTCTTTGTTCAACTTGACTCTTTAGGATTGTCCATGTTCCTCTAAATTAGACTCTCTACCCAGTAATGGGATGCAGATCTGCTTCCTAGGGCCTTGGGGAGTGAGGCTATAAAAGCTGGAAAAAGCCTCCGTTACTTATTTATGTTTGTTTTCCTCATGTGCACTTAGTCTGCCAGTAGATGGCATTCTTTGGAAAACCCCCTCAGTTCAAGCCTGGTTGGAGTGTGTTTGCTGCAACACAGACTTCATCAATGTGATATAGGTTCCTGCCTGGAGCCTAAGTGCTTTGTAATTCAAAATTTCTCAGAGACAGTTCTACAAACTTTGCTAGCAGTCTCTGCCTTTTCCCTGGTATGAAATATTTCCACTCCCCTCTGCATCATCAACAGTCAGTCCCAGTTAGTAGAGAGGGAGATTGAAATGGTCAGATCTCTTTACTCCCAGATCTCTTTAGTCCTGAGCTGGCTCTCAAGGCAAATATTGGTGCAGCTCCACTGGGCCTGTAAGGGGTCACAGCAGACCAAATTTGTGGGTCAAAAACTGAGTCAGGCTTAGGCTGTGTCCCTCTCACTCCCCTTTCATGGGGAGGCAGATCCCTGGGGCCCTCTTTGTTTGTAGCTGTTGGCCCTGAGGCCTTTCATCACCATTGGTTAATTTTTTGAAAATATCATATAATTGGATTCATACACTGCATAATCTATAAGACTGGCTTCTTTCAAGAAGAATAATGTCTTTGAGATCTATATGTGTACCAATTGCTTTCTTTTTAATTGCTTCATAGTGTTTCATTGTTTGGATGTAGCCCAAGATTATTCTTCCAATTTTAAAAATAGATATAATAAATATTTGTGAACACAATTTCATGTAAATATAAGATTTCATATCTCTAGAGTAAATACTCATGTATGAGATTGGTAGATCAAAGGCAAAGGGAACATAAAGTTGCCAGGTAGCAGTCTTAACTTCCAGTTCAATGAAATCATTCCTGTGTTCCCTAGTGGAAACACTCTTCTTTTTGGAACTAAGTCCTGTAGACCAGCAGAACTTAAGATTGCATGGAATGGAAGCAAACATTTTCTAGTAGATCAATAGGGGTAATAGTGACTGGTAAAACCCCCATTTCCATCCCTTGAGTACTGGACTCATGAACCCTGACTAGGTGAGAAACAGAATCATGAGGGGGACACTGATTTAGAGCTTACACAGCCTCCTGGATAACATTGCCCCAACCTAGCAGGATATGGCCACCTATTTGGCACTGTAATTGGGTGTTCAAAAGGCCATTCCACAATTCTATCAATCCATGTGCTTCAGGATGACAGGGAATGTGGTAAGACCAGGGTATTGCACAAACATGTGCCCATGTCTGTACATTCATTTGCTATGAAGTGGTTTCCTTGATCAGAAACAATGCTGTGTAGAATGCCATGGCAGTGGATAAGACACTTGAAAAGTCCACATATACTAGTTTTGAAGAAGCATTGCATGCACGTAAGGCAAACCCACATCCAGAGAACAATTTGTTGCCCCTTCCATAATGAAAGTGCTCTAATGTAATCAACCTGCCAGCAAGTAAAAGGCCTATCATCCTGGGCAATGGTGCCATATCAGGGGCGGAGTGTGCGCCATGCTGCTTGCAAATTGGGCACTCAACAAGGGATGTAGCCAAGTTAGCCTTGTTGAGGGGAAGTACAAATTGCTGAGCCAATGCAAAACCTCCATCCCTATCCCCATGGCCACTTTGTTCATGAGCCCATTGGGCATTGACAGGAGTAGCTGGGGAAAGAGGCTGAGGGATAACTACAGAAGGAGTCATCCTATCCACTTGATTATTAAAGTCTTTGTCTGCTGAAGTCACCCTCTGGTGTGCACTCATGTGGAAAACAAATATTTTCATGCCTTTTTTCCATTCAGAAATGTATATTCACATTCCTTTTCCCTAGACCTCCTTGTCACCAATTTTCTATTCACATTTCTACCCTACCTGACTACCCAGCCAATCCATTGCCAACAGCCCATGAATCAGTATACAAATGCACCTTCAGCCATTTCTCCTTCCAAGAAAAATGAACATCCAGGTGCATGGCTCTATGTTCTGCCATTTGGGAAGATTTTCCCTCAGCACTGTCTTTCAGGATGTCCCAGAAAGGGGCTGCAGTGTTGCAGCTGTCCACCTTTGGGTGATACCACCATATTGTGCAGATCCATCTGTAAATCAGGCTTGAATTTTCTCTTCCTCATTCAACTGATTGAAAGTAATTCCCCAAGAAGCCATAGCTGTGGGCTGTGGAAGAGAAGGCAAAATAGCAGGAATGGTGACCATGGAATTTTTTCCACTTCCTCATGTAGTTTTCTTGTGCCTCCAGGACACATTAGAGCCGTATCTCATGTATCAATTCCAGTTTATCATGGAATGCTCTTGTACAGGCCCAACTTTTTATGATTTGGTCAGTCAGACAATACCAGCTCATAATAGTCCACTGAGGTCTCATGATAATTTGGAGACCCTTGGATAAGCACTCAGTCTCTATTAAGACCCAGTAGCAGGGCAAAGTATGCTTCTTAAGAAGAGAGGGTAGTCTGCAGAGGATGGCAGGGCTTTGTTCCAATACTCTAAGATCTGCATTGTGATTCTCTTGTAGGGACCTGCCAAGGCCCCAGACAGCACCTCAATTTGCCACTGCCAATTCCAGCTACATTGCATCTACTGGATCATATGGCCCAAGTGGAAGTACAGCTTGAACAGCAGCTTGGACCTGTCACAGAACGTCCTCTTTTTTCGGTTCCCACTCAAAGCTAGCAGGTTTTCTGGTCACTCAGTAAATGGGCCAGTACAGCACACACTAATCAGGAATGTGTTGTCTCCAAATCTGAAGAGTGAACTAAGTGTTCTGCTTCTTTTTTTGGCCAAAGGAGGACCAGATGCAACAGTTCAATCTTCACTTTGAAAGGGATTTTTGACATTTTTTCATACCAGTGGAGACCAAGTAATTTCACTGAGGTGGAGGTCCACTGTATTTCAGTTGGATTTATCTCCTATCCACTGTCATGCAAATTCCTTACCAATAGTTTAGAGTGATTGTTACTTCTTGCTCAATGTGTCCAATCAACATATCATCAATATAATAGACCTTCTTGGATTGGGTTGTGTGTGAAATCTTGTGGGAGAGAGAGATGATCATGTTCCCTGTGGAAAATATTATAACATAGGGCTGCAGGGTTGTTATACCCCTGAGACAGGACAGTGAAGGTTTATTACTGGTTGTGCTAGCTAAAAGCAAATTGTTTCTGGTGGTCCTTACTAATAGCAATTGAGAAAAAGGCATTTTCCAGATCAATAACTGTGTAACAACTACAAAAGAATGAGTTGATTTTTTCAAGAAATGATGCCACATCTGGAACCTCAACTGCAATTGGAGTAACCACCTGGTTAATGTTATGATAATCTGCTGTCCCCCTCCAAGATCCATCTATTTTCTGCACAGGTCAAAGAGAAGAGTTAAATGGGGATGTGGTGGGAATCATCACCCCTGCATCTTTCAAATTATTGACTTTGGCATTGATCTTTGCAATACCTCCAGGAATTTGGTATTGGTTTTGATTTACATTTTGTAGGTAAGGCTATTTCTAGTGGATTCCACTTGGCCTTTCTTACCGTAATAACCCTCAATCTGCAAGTCAGAGATCCAATGCAGAGATTCTTTCAGTTACTGAGTATGTCTATTCCAATTATGCATTCAGGGACTGGGGAAGTAACCACAAAATGGGTCTGTGGACACACTGGACCCACTGTGAGATGGACCTGAGCTAAAACTCCATCAGTCCCCTGACGTCCATAAGTCCATACTCTGGGGGACCACAGTGATGATTTGGGTCTCCTGGAATTAATGTCAATTCTGAGCATGTATCTAATAATCCTTGAAATGTCTGATCATTTCCTTTCCCCAATCGACATTTATCCTAATAAAAGGCTATAATTGTCTTTGGGGAAAGTTGGGAGGATGGTTAACAGTTTAAATTTTTGACAGTGTAACCAAATCCTTCCCCAAGGGGACTTGGCCTGCCCCTCATTCAAGGGTTTCTGTGTCTGTAAACTGTCTCAAGTCTGGGAACTGATTAAGGGGCCATGTCTCTCTGTTTCTGTACTTCAAGTTAGGTTTTGTTCACTTGACCTAGAATACTTCTATTTATGCAGATAAAAAAGAAATTTGGAAGACTGGCCATCTATTTTACTTCTAGGTACCCCATGATCTATTAGCCAACACCAAGGTCTATGTAACTCAGACTCTTTTGATTGCTATTTTGATTCTGCCTTCCACTGAAGTAGCCATGCCCACATTCTTTTTGGTGATTAAAAGCTGCTACTTGGCTTCTGGCAGCCTTAGAACCAATCATCCCCATAGTGTTTAAGGATTCTCATTCCATGATGGAAGTTTCCTCAGTAATATCTGGTCTATAGAGAAGAGCAACCTCAGAGCTCTACAGGGAAGAGTGGAGTTAGTCTCAGAAATTTATTCTGCACAGTCCTGGAGTGCTGGGTGTCCCCTGGAAATTCCTGAGGGGGGTGGAAAGGCCTTATAAGAGGAATCCACTCTAACATTCCAATTTCTCTAAGCGTTTGGATTCCCCCATCTACAGTATAGAAATGTAAATCAGACATCTGGACCTCAGACATTCTAAGCTATATTTTCATCCACTTTTCAGCCAGCCACCTAAACAGTTAGAGCCCTTTCTAAACACTAGAGCTATAACAGTGAATCCAGTATCTCTGGTTAGTGAGACAAAAATAAATTCGGCCTGATCTAACCTTAAATTCTTTCCAACATTATCCCATACCATTAATATTCATTCCTACATATATTCCCCTGATTTCTGCCTTTATAAGTATGAAAATCATGGAGTTCTTTTATAGCATATTGTATTTCCTTATGGGTCACACTTTGTACTTTATTTTGGGGGGCTTGTTGTGATTTTTAGACTAGTTATAGCTGTGGAAGAGAAGATGGGTGATGGAGGTTGGTAAGGAGAAGAAGTAGAAATGTCTTGGAAGCTTTTGACTTCTGGACATTCCTTTGCAGCTTCATCTGGTGAGACATGATTAATCTCTTTAGGCAGGGGTTGGATGGCAGACTCCTCAGGGCAAGGTGGTAGTTGGTGATGGTTTCTTCAGGTTAGGGAGGGGATCTGGAATCCCTGGGGCAGGCTCCAGCCTGCATGATACAAACTTGACATTGGGCAGTCTCCACAGAGCAATTTCAGGTTTATCTGGCAAAGTATCAGCATAATTTAAGATTTCATAGTCTCCCCTGATATAATCATCAACCCATATGTCTCCATCTCAATACTAAGTATTCCACTCCTTTCCAATCATTGTCCTCACTTTATCAGGAGACACCCTGCAAGCCTGAGATTTTATTTTCCATTTTAAGTCTGCTACTCATACAATGATTTGGACTCTGGTTTTCAGAGATCTTATTCTGTGACTGCATGAAACAAGATTTTATTTCAGAGCACACATAGAAACATTTTCATCAATCATGTGGTGCTTAAGTTGTTAATTTGAAGACTTCAGCTCATCCCTTTCTTTTTTAACTGTATCCAGCATATTCAGGAACAGCCAGCCAACATCATTGTAAACTTTAACTCAACAAATCTCTGTTAAAAAAAAAACACTCTTACCCAGAGACATACCTCTTATAAGCACAGAATTAATTATATCCAGTGTTGATATTATGTGCATCTCTATTGCCAGTGCACACCAGGGACTGTCAGTGGCCTCTTGATTATTGGAAAGAGAGTCATTATTTCCCATGAATCTAATCAGAGTAGGAAGCCAATTGCAAATCTTCCAGAACAAATTCAGAAATCCCATTTTTAAGATTCCGTTTCTCAAGAACCACTCCTGGTACCAAGCTGTATTAGTCATGGTTCTCTAGAGCAACAGAACCAACAGGAGATATCTGTAAATAGAATGAGACTTCAAAAAATTGTGACCATGGGGATAAACATATTCCACAGTGCAGGGTGGCAAACCAAGGTTTCCAATGAAGGTCCTGGATAAGTTCCTAGGAGATGTTGTCTCTCTGAATTAGAGATAGGAATTCTTTCTCTGAATGCTGAAATCACTTCCCTTTTTAAGGCCTTCAACTGATTATGTGAGACTTCACATATTGCTGATGACAAATTCCTTAGTTGATTGTAGATGCAATCGACCTCCTATGCAATCAAGTCACTGATGACCGAAGTCCAAGAAAAACCCTTGTATTACAATTAGCTGAGTGCTTGCTTGACCAAGCAACTGGGCACCATATCTGGCCAAGTGACACATCAGCCTAGCCATCACACTGCTCATATCCTAATCTGTCCCTAGGAATCTGGGATTCAGAAAGTGCTACAGATAATGAGGCAGGTAATCTTCAAATGATGATTGAGTCCTGGAAGACTTGGTTCCTATAGGTGCATTTGGGACTGCGCAATTGGGAACAAGAGCTCTTTCCTTAAGCAAAGCACACCCAGGAGAAACCTATTACCATTGTGATAGGGAGAGGAGGGTGGTGATATTTGGAAACATGATTGGCTTCACAAGACATGCTGCAACATGAGATCTAAGCACACATCTGAGAAGCATTTTATCTGTGTGATGGCCATCACATAATCTCTAATCTCAAAAGATTGTGGATATGTGAAAAGGATAAGGAACATGATTTACATAATTCTTCAAATCTTGGCAGCTTCAAAGAAAATAATGGAGAGCATTATATTTTATTTATATAAAACATTTATAAGATTAAGGTAGAATGAATATGCTGAAAAACGATTGGTACAGGCATGGAAAATAAAAAGAATTGTATTAATTAAATATAAATTGTGTCAGTTATGGTCTTTTTAAAAAAAATAATGCATTTTGAGCCTGAATATTTTATCTTATATTTCTGTTAAAATGTTTTGAAAACCTGAGGTTCTGGGAAGATGACATCAGAGTAAGCAGACAAGATTCAACTCTCATACAAAAACAGTGGAGAAAAGACTGATTTGATAACTTAAGCTGCATAATTTTAAAGACTAAGTTGAATAAAAAATCAAAGAAGAGTAATGAAAAGAAAAAGACTAGGCAAGAGGGAGAAATTTACCATCAGAATATTTTCACCAAATATTCAGTTGCCTAGACATCAACAAAAAGTAATCAGACATAATAGGAAACAGAAGGAGATGGCTCAGCTACAGGGAAAAAAATCCCAATGTGATGCAGGATTTAAGATAACTAATCAAAGATATCCACACAAATAACCTGACTCAATGAAAAAAAAATTGAAGGATAATATGATCAAAGAGATAAAGGATATAAAGAATGTCAGATCTTCTCTAGGTTCTTGGGTAAGATATTAGAAATGTATTTCAAGAGCAATCCAAGTTAGTTAAGCAAATAGTTTATTATGAAAGAGTATTAAGAGAAATGGGAGAAAATGACAAATTATGGGTCCCAGGTAGAGAGGAAGGGGCTGAATAGAGATAAAGAGGGCTGATTAACAGACTCTAATTCCCCATTCCGTATTACAAATGCCCAGGTTTTACTTGCATGGTATTCCAGGCAGGTTGGGAGAAGTCAAGAACTGGGGGCAGAGGGCAAGAACAGGGCCAGTTTGAACTTTGTGCTTGCTTTTTGAACCATTAATTATTCTGCTTCTTTACTAATAACAGTGGAGGAGTCTCAGCTGTTTGCTGCTTTGATTGATTGCCCTACCCATCAATCCCCTAGGAGGGCACAAATGATAAGGCCCTTGGAGTATATCCAGGGCTTCTCCTGGCTTCCAGAGAAAATCTCATTCTGTATGGGATTTCTCACAAGGGTTTTGCAGCAGCCATCTTGGGGTTACTGAGGGTCACATGTTCAATGGCAGTGGCTTTTCTGTGAAATTCCAGATCCATCTCTTTATTCCCTAACTTGCCTGCTTCCCTAACCTAACCTATTCCCTAACCTAACTTCCCTAACCCTGCTTCAAGTCTAGTTCACAAGGTGAGCATAAAGGACAATTTGAAAGATAAGTTACCAGGAGATGTAAATGGAATAGAGAGTGGTGAGCCAATGCTCAATGTAGGCAGAATCTATGATAAGATGGAAGGGGTGGTATGGCAATAGATGTGGGTGATGGTGCAGGGATATGAGGGGGTAGATGGTGCTGGAATATGAGAGTGAGTAGCATGGGAGGGTTGGGTCTGATTATTCATGGAAATAGGGAGAAAGTTAGAGGAAGGAACAAGTGAACTCTGGGAATTTGTAGCTCTGTAGTAGAAACTACAATTGTGAGAATGTTCTTTTGGCAATTATGACATGAGAGGTTTACTGATGCAGGACATTGGTGGTGGTGGGGAGATATGTTTAAAAGGGTGCTCTTGGGACATGCTTCAATGGATTATGAATGTGTTCACCTTGTGATAGGGTGTTATTTCAGTGGGTGGAGAACCACACAATAAACAAGAAAATATTAAAACCACATCCTGAGGTGCCCTGCTACCTTCTCAAATAGAGGAGAAAGAATCTCTCAAGAACAAAGGCAGTGCCTAATAAAATAAAACAGACAAGTATGTAAAATCCTCAATATTAATGCATATAACTATGAATCTTATTCTTTAAAAATTAACATTTAGTGTTTACCAGAGGATCCAATAGGATGGGTGGGAAGAATAGGTGGAACATAGGACATTTATAGGGCACTGGAATTGTTCTGCATGGTCTTTCAATGACTGATAAAGGCCAGTATCCTTTTTGTCAAAACTTATAAAAGTGTACAGTGCAAAATGTAAACCATAATGTAAGACATTGACCATGTTTAGTAGTAATGCTTCAATATTTGTTCACCAAATGTAAGAAATGTAAAATACTCATGCAAGAAGAGAATGGGAGAGATGGTGGGTGTGGAGTTTATGGGAATATCCTATATTTTGTGTGTGATTTTTATGTAGCCAAAAGCTTCTTGGAAAATAAAGTGAAAATAATATAAAGTGAAAATAATAAGACACTGGGGGAACATGCAAAAGAAATTGTCAATATTCATAAAAGATAACAAATCTTACAGTAATGAAAGTCAAAGTGCAAAAATATATCTTCAATTATTTATTTATTTACTTACTTATTTATTTATGGCTTTGTTTTTGGTGAGGTTTTGGATTGCAGAAAGGTTGCAATTGTGGTAGGGGAGGGTCACCGGTGCAGGACGATGGTGGGTGTATGTGTGGATGGGATGTACCTGGGGCATGCCTCTGCAGAATAAGTACATGCTCATAAAATCATGGGGTGTTGTTTCAGTTAGTGGAGACCCACACAATAACCAATGGAGCATTCAATACCCATCCTGGTGAGTCTTGCTACATTCTATATTAGAGTGGCAAGAATCTCTACAGACCATAGGCAGTGCCTAGACCAATACCCTGGGCCTTTGATATTGATACTAGTAGTAATGAACCCTGTTCTTGTGAAATAGAAACTTAGGCTAATAATATACATTGCCTAAGAATTACCTCCTGACATCCTCCTTTTTGCTCAAATGTGGCCTTTCGAATCCAAACTCAGTATATAAATATATTACCTTCCCCAATCTGGGAACTGACCCTTGGGGTTGAGCCTCCCTGGCACCGAGGGATTATTACAAAGCACCAACTAGCAATGCATTAGAGAAAAAAACTTTGACCCAAAGGAGGAGATATTAAATACACTATGAGTTTTTATGGCTAAGAGATTTCAAAGTGATTTAGGACATCATTCTAGAGCTTACACACATGCACTTCTCCGGAGGGTCCCATTGACTGCCACAGTAAAAAGTGCCTCAAGCAAGGCGAGTCCTAAGGGTTCTAGAGACATATAGAAAATAC
Source organism: Cabassous unicinctus (assembly GCA_029593785.1). NCBI lineage: Eukaryota > Metazoa > Chordata > Mammalia > Cingulata > Chlamyphoridae > Cabassous > Cabassous unicinctus. Next base: position 1,700 of record JAQZBX010082491.1, on the reverse strand, counting down.
AGGCATGGCAAACAGCCCCAGGAATTTTGCACCCCATCACTGAGACTTTTCTGGAAATATATGATAACATTTCTCCCTAATATATCAGAATTAGACTCTTTTATAATTTTCCTACCCATGGACTTCTGCCCTTTTTATTTGAACCTTTAACTAGCACTATATCTATTAAATATATGTCACCAAGAATTAAATCTTCCTGCTGGTCATATGCTGATTGTTCCTTGAATCTCAGCAGAGTTGCTATCAACACCTACAATCCAGTTCACCAGACTCATTCAAGACAACTAACAAAAAATGATAATGGACAACACCCATCCCAAATAACAGAAAGTATCTACACCTGCAATCAATAGAGTTCTCTCCAATTAGCCCCATGGGATCTAAGCCTCCTCTCAATTGGAAGCAGAATTTGCATTACCATTCTCAAATCATCAAGATTGAGGAATGGACTAAAATAGACTAATTATTAATCTAGTAATGGAATAACTTGTAACATTGGAAAATAAACGGTGGTCACTAGAGATTCTGAGGGGAGGGAGAAGGAAAAATATGTGTTACATGAGTCATTTTTTTAGACATTGGAATTGTTCTGCATGATCTTGCAATGATATAAACAGGACATTATACATTTTGTCAAAACCTATAAAATTGTGCATTGCAAAGTGTAAACCATAATGTAAGCTTTAGAGCATTGTTAGTAGCAATGCTTCGATATATGGTCATCAATTTTAACAAATATACCACACTAATGAAAAATGATGTTAATGGGGGAAAGTGTGGGAAGTGAGGGGTGGGGTATATGGTAATCTCTAATGTTTTATTCAGCATGTATGTAATCTGAAAATTCTTTAAAAATTAATTTAAAAAAAGAAGATACTGGGTGAGGAAAAAAATCTGAAAGCTTCCAAAGAAAAGTAACAGAACTTCTGGGAATGAAAAAAAATGTGGGAGATTAAAAATATATTAGGGACACAAAATAACAGATTTGAACTATACAAAGACATAATTAGTGATTTTGAGAACAGAACATCTGAAGTGGAAAAGACAGGGGAACAGAAAAAGAACAGAATGGAAAACATGGAAAAGTGTCTCAGATAATTGAATGAAAATTGGAATGCATAAACATATGTGTTATCAGTCTCCTAGAAAGAGAAGAGAATGCAAAGGAGCAAGAAAAATATTTTAGGAAATAATGACTAAAAACCTCCCAACCCTTCTGAAAGACATAAATATCAATATTCAAGGACAATGCACCTCAAACAGAATAAATCAGGATAGAATTACTTTGAGACATATACTATTTAAAATGACAAATATCAGATATAAAGATAAGATATGGAAAGCAGCAGGAGAAAAGCAAAGCCTCACAAACAAGGGAACCTCAAGAAGATTAAGTGCCAAACTCTCTTCTGAAACCATAGTGGCAAGAAGAAACTGGTATGATGTATTTAAGGTACTGAAAGAGAAAAACTGCCAGCAAAGAATTTTGTTTCCAGCAAAACTGTCCTTCAAAAATGAGGGTGAATTTAAAGACTTCGTAGACAAACAAAAGCTGAGAGAACATGTGGCCAAAAGGCCATAATTGCAAGAGGTACTAAATGGATGCTGCAGTGTGAAAGAAAAAATAAATAAATAAAAGGGAAAAAGACTTGGAGAAGAGTGTAGGAATGAAGATTATTAAGAAGGGTAAATTAATGGGT
>JAQZBX010082490.1:0-13515 GCA_029593785.1 Cabassous unicinctus | reverse complement strand
TTTATTCAGTAAACATTTTATTTTATACATGCAATATGCCAGCCACTATTCTATAGCAAAAGAATAAAATATTTTTGTTTTCTTGGTATTTGTATTCTAACTGTGATAAACAGAAAAAAAAAAAAACACAGAAATAAATGATATGCCATGTTAGAATATGGAAAGTGCTATTTAAAAAAAGAAATGAAATATAAGACCAGATAGTGAATATGTTCTCAAACAAGGGCATGAGGAAGCAAGAGGAAATAGTGTGGTCAGGGCAAACCTCAATTTAAAAATTTGTATTTGATCAGAGTCTTGAAAAAGAGAATAGTTAGTCTTACAGGTAGTCATACATGTACATGGGAGGAAGCTGTTATATACCAGTGCAGAGACCCTGTGCAGAGGGTGGGCTGTACAGGTGATGAACAGGGAGGAGATCTAACAAGAGTGACATGGAGCAACACTCTATTGTGTGGGAGAGGGGGAATGAATGATGAAGTACATGTGTGATGAGAGTGATAAATGCTGTTGAGAAAAACTAAGTGGAGAGTGTCTGTGGAGACAGTTGGACTTGTTCTCTTAAAAAAGAATTTTCAGTGATAAGGTCACATTTGAGGAACCTCAAAGAAATGAAGTAGAGAGTTATAAAAATACCTTGAGGAAATGAGACTGAGGTAAATGGAATAATAAAAACTAGTTTCTATAAAATCACTTACTTTATATCATTTTATCCTAAAGATTTGCTTTGCTATATCTTTATTAAAAATTGTATAAGAAACATCATATTGGAATTTGGATTTTGATTCAATCTCATAATACTTATCTTTTTAGAAGAATTTATCCTACTTAATAAATATAAACAGATTTATTCTAATATTATATTTCATTGCATTAATATTTTTACTTTCTTATTACTGTCCCTTTCTTATTTGTGGTCTAGACTATTTTAGATAGCTGCATTAACCACCCACCCCATTCCTATTGAAAGGAAAATACCCTTTGCAAAATCCTAATTTATTTTATGCTACTTTCTCCAATTAATAGCTAATATTCTTCAGTCCATTCTTCAAAAGAACTGTGTTATTGAGTATGGATATGCGTGAGTCTGAATCTACATGATGATATTAACCAATAAACTTCATTCCACTTATTTTATTTTCATTACATATTTTGTTTTCAGAAATTCCTTAAATATACTTTGAAATAAAACTAGTTGAGAAAAGTGATTTTTGTTTTTATTTTCCATTGATATAAAAATTATCTTAAATTGAACAAAATGATTATCTTCATTTTATAGCCTGATATATCAAACATGTTTTAAAGTCAGTGCTTTTCTCAGCATCCCAAAAAAGAAAATATATCTGTCAAATTTCAGAAACAATGTTACTGCTGGGGACAAAGTCCCAAACATTGTGGAACTGATCATCTCTATGGGAGAGAGCAAGAGCCTTAAGATAGTCAGGAGAGAGAAAGACAAAGGGTGGCAAAGAAATTCATGACTCATTATGGAAAGTTGGGTTTTCCTGGGGGTTAAAGGAAGATGTAAGGGAAGCAGCTAGAAAAGAGGCTGGAAGATAGATCAGATACAAATATGAGGAGCATACTGAGAAGTTTAGATATGGACATTTTAGCATAATTTGTACAAATAAAGTATATTCCTTTATCTTATTATGAGAAAATAAAGTGTGACATGATTTTTCTCCTAGAAAAAGAACAGCAAGAAAGGATTAATAATTTTAAAAGAATAACCAAATACATCATTTTATTAATATTAAATATAAAAGTGTTCAAGCTACTCTAAATTATCAATTGAAGATATGAATAAAAATACATATTCAATGCAATTGCAGAAAAACAAAACACATACAAATTAGAAACAGTTTAAATAGAAATAAGGTGAAAAATCATGATGTTTTACATAATTATATAAAAATATACATTATATTTACAATGAAAAAAATAAAAACATCAGTCATAAAAAGAAATTTAGAAAATATGATTGGTTTAATAATTCTCAATGATGATCACAAAAAATGTTCATAGTAACCTATCTTACTCAGACACTATGACTGGAAGGGAAAAACTACATGTAGTTTTTGTAGCCTTAATAAAAAATAGTGAGTGAATAGACAGTAGCCTCTATATAACAATAATACCACAGAATTACATAAGATATCCAACACTTTATATTTATAACATAAAATATTACATTGTACACCGAAGCTTGCAGAACTGAAACCACTGATACATAGATAATAGAATAGGCACACACATATATACACATACAAATCTCATCATATTTGCTACTTTTAGTCACTCCCAAGACTGAGAGTGATTTCCTCTTTACAGGAGTTTTGTTTCTGATATATGAGATATGAGAATTTCCTACCCAGTTGACTCCAAATATGTAAAGTCCTATATATAATATAATTGTTTACTTATATTTCTCTATCTGAATCCTTTAGAAAAGACACCATTTGAAAAGAATATATCTGTAAATCACTATGGCATATTTAATATATACATAAAAATGTTTGGAAAAGTATTATAGGAATAAATTTGTCAACAAAACTTTTATTTATTGAATCCTAATGTGTGCATGGCTGGCCAAATGCCAAATAGAATACAAGAGTCCTTGGCCTTAATGAATCATCACTATACTTCCACAAGCTAGGAAAAAGCAGTGAAAATATTCATTAATTAGTATATGGGAATAAATTAATGCATTTGTAAATACATCATCAGACATACCAAAATGCTAACAATATTTATGTGTATATTTTGTGTATGATAATTTGCTAGATGCTTAAGAACAAATAAGAATAAGCCAAAGTTTATTACCATGTGTTGGAGCAAGATGGCTACCCATCTGTGAATTGGACCTTCTAAGTTTCTATTTAGGTGTGGCATGAATGAAACAGGATGAACCTGAATCCATAATCCTGGGTCCCTTAAAGCAGAAGAAATTTGGCCACAGTCAGTAGGAGAAAGCCACAGGAGGTGATCTAGGACATCACCATGTAATGAAAGACTGCCATCCCCAGAAAGCTACAACTACAGGAGAATTCATTACCTTGCTGACATATTGATTTGGGCCTTATAGGATTTAAAAATATGAGGCATAGTGAACACTCTGTTTATGCCTCTACTAGCTTTTGTCAATTAAGTACAATCCTTGGTATTTCTTGGCTTGTGGCAGTAAGATTCTATCTCTGTTTCTATCACATGGCATCTTCTTTCTCCATCAGTGTCCAAATCTTTCCTTCTTATAAGGACACCAGTCAAACAGGATTACTGCCAACCCTGATCCAGTGTGGCCTCAACTTACCTAATGACATTTTCTAATACCCTATTTCCAATTAAAGCCATATTCATGGGACTGGAGATTAAGACTTGAACATATCATTTGGGGAAGACAATTTAAACTATATGAAGCCACAACCTGGAAATAACCTAAGTTTGTCAGTAAATTGGATATATTCATTAAATGAAAAAAAATGATGGAGATCATTGACATTCTAGGTTGTGTTTGGTGAGATTTTGGCATTTTGTTTGATAGGCACAGCTTCCAGTGAAATGATTTTTGAACATGTAATATGCCAGAGTGCCAGAGAGTGGAGAATCAAAAATTTAAGTGTATAAGGACCTTATCTTTATCATTTTACATTTTACCTTGTCACATGGGGCAATGAAATCAGCAGTAGCAAAAATGAAACAATGGACTGCACCATAGTGGTAGAGATTCAGGCTCAAAATTTGAGCTTTCTCATTAATAAAATTAACCCACTGACCTTAGGGCTAAAGCTAGTGAGATTGGAGAGCTCAAACACAAATAGAATGGAGTTCAGATCTGAAAGATATTCACCCATAAATCATCAAGATGGTGGGGAGGACAGAGAATTCAAAGTGTTCGGCAGCTGCCATGTTTCTGTCTTTTTTTATATCCAAAGTCCTCAGCAGTGGCCTTCAGATTTGGTTCTCATCACCAAAAACTGAAAAAAGAAAATGTATGCAGGAAATTAATTTTTTGGATCTTACACCTTTAGTAAATGATTCATGAATTCAGTTACCTTCAACCAAAAAACAAGGCAGAACAAGGTTGTCTTAAAGGAAATAATCTTATTGATTGATACAGAGTAGTTTTCCTTACTTGGCTCAGCCTTGATTTAAAGGAAGCAATCTACAGAAGAAAAAGGGAGCTGGTGGGATATGATTCATTGTTCTTAGATTTCAGGTTCTTGAGAAGAAGCACTTATAAGAGACAGGAACTTAGTAAAGCTTTGGTTTGTTGACATGGGCTTAGCATGAGGAACTCCATATTGGGCTTACTTAACTTATTTATAATCTACTATAATTATGTCTCTTACTTCTTTGACTATATAAATCCTTCCTACTACCTTAAGAAAAAGTAGAATGAATTCCATAATTATTCAACAAATGTATATATGAAAGTAACACATCCCAATAAAAGAAAATCTATTTTTAAAGATCTCAGGGACCTGGTATGAAAATGGCTCCTAAAATAAAATGGAGGAAAACTGCAGACCTTTGAAAGGGATAACCAACTTTCCCTACTCAAAAGGAAATAACACCAGAAAACAATAACCAACAGAAAACATAATCTATGAATGGAACTTAAAGGAGGAAAACTTCAAAATAACCTTTGTACAAACAAAAGTGTACATTACAAAAAATAATAATAGTTGAATATATCACATAAAATTGCCAAAGCCACAAAGCTAAACCAATATTCCTAGGAAAATTCTTGGTCTTATTTTGTGAAACACACTTGTATTAATTAAAATAAATAATCAAATGATATAATCCCCTACCTTAAAAAGTTAAAAAAAATGCAATAAAATATTATTTGAGGAAAGACATAGGAGGGAATTAATAGAGAGAAGCAAGAAATGAATCATTTATAAATATAAAAAAGAGAAGAATTACCCACAATCAAGATCAACATGCCTAATAGTACTTTCTACAATTAAAATACTGTTCTATATCTGCACAGACCATTACAGAAGACACTACCCACATGTGCCTATCAGACACTTAAAATTTGACTAGAGCTTCCAAAGAACTGAATTGTCAGTATTATTTCAATTTTAATTAATTAAAATCTGATAGCCACAGGTGGCTAGTGTTGACAATATTAAACAAACAGAAAAAAAAAACATAGACTCTTGGAGGAGGTAATTAAAAGCAATAGAATAGATTCAAGATAAAAATGGACAAAGGACACAAATAGTCAAAATAGGAAATGAGTATGTTGAGACAAAATTTGACACAAGAAATTATAACATGTTGTTGTGATATTAAAAATTTTGAATATAATCAGGACTGAAAAAGTGCAAGTAAATACAATTTGTTCACATCTACTGATTGGAGAACTCATCAGAAAACAAAATTGGAGGACATGGTGAGGTCGACTATATTCTGAGACAGGAAAGCAGTACTTTGCTTTTCTCCCAACGTTCAGCTTCTTCTTCACAAGGGACATATAATCTTTGTTTTGTATTCCCTTAAAATATTCAATAAACCAATAAAGGCTATTTTCTAGGGACCACACCTTGATTATACAGATAACAATCCTACTTAAGGCTTCATTCTCTAGGGCACACATTGCTCATCTTCATTGGATTACCAATTGCAAAATTATAATCCTCATATGAAGTTGGATATGTAAGATCATTGTAAAGGACAGTTTTGAAAATTCATTCATTTCTTTATTCATTCATAAATCCTTTTGCCTGCATTATATGTACTGGTAAATATCCCAGGCCCTGGAGATTCAGCAGGGAATCTAATACACTGGGTCTCTACAGAAAAATGCCTGGAAGACTCTGAAATAAATCTGGAAATAAAAATAAGAGGAAGATGAATAATACAAACATTTTCAACATGCATAATGAGGTGATAAATATAAAACCAGTTATTCAGTTACATAATGGAGGATGGAGAGTGGCAAGATGGCATCGGCTTAGGAGGGCAAATGCGGACAGCTCCCAGAACATGGTGGATAGTGGACGGGGTCCTGAACAGGGGTCTGTGCTGTGGGCATGTGGAGTGAGAAGCTTGGGACATCTATCTGGACAGATCGAAGGCGTGGAATGAACCATAGAGATTTGTGAGTTTTAAGCCTGCCTGTGGTGGTTAACACAGTTGGCTGACCCCCACCCTTATGGGAGGGGGAAAAAAAGCCAGTTGGAAGTGCGACTCCCATCCAGTAACTGGGTGACCCGGTCTGTGGGAGGGGGTGTTTTCTGAGGGGGGAGCTCTGGTAAGAGAGCTTTATTTTCTGGGGATTTGGCTCCCTGAAGCCACCTGCAACTTAGATAAACAAAAGAGCTGCAGTGAATCAGCACCCAGAGGAGGGGAGGGATTAATCTGCTAAGGGAGGTGATTTGACTAGCTGCTGAAGGATAAGCTGCGAGCCCCATGGAGCTGGGGAGAGGGGCAATCTCCAAGAGAGGGAGAGTTCTGACAGAAAGCAGAGAGGGGATATTTTAGCTGTTGATCTGGCTGCCTGGACCCCCTCATAAATTTGGGGAGCAGATAAGCCAGCTTGAAGCAGTGCCAGGCTGAGGGGAGAGGTGAATCTGCAGAGTAAACCTCATTTACCTGCAGCCTGGGGATGCAGGGCCTCTGATCCAAAAGGGCAGTGTCTGCTGCTTTTAGCATTCTACACTGACAAACATCAGACTTTTGCATCCCTGGGGAATCCAGAAATTGGGAAGTGCTTGATTAGTTTCCACAAGCCCAGTTAGTATCCCCTCCATGAGGGGGGTGGTCTAGAGAAGGACTTATTTTTGGTCCTGTATTACGACAAATAAATAAATGAATAAATAAATAAATAAATAAAATGGTCACTTTAATAAATGAAAAACAAATTCTTTTTTAATTTAGTTTAATAGCCAAAAGTTGCTTCAGGACCTGCATATAAAAACACTGTGGGGAAATTGTTTGATAAACACAAGCAGGCTGAGAGGATCCATGGGACCCCAGGGAATATTGATACCCCTTAGCTTTGTTTGACTGCTTGCCAGTGTGGTTGTTTGCTTTTTCTCTGTTTATTTGTTGTCTCTTGCTTTTATTTCCTCTTTCTTCCCCCAATTCTTCTTTCTTTTATTTTTTAAAAAAATTAGGTGCTCCTAGCTTCTCTCTTCTTTGTTGTGCTCCTTCTTCAGTAATTTCCATTCTATCTATATATTGATTGTGTATTCCAAACTATCTCTTATCCCTCCCTCATCTTTCTGCCTTCTGCTTTCTGTTGTGGCTATTAAATACCACATTTTTTTCTGTATGCCCACAACTCAAGGGTGTCAATTTCTATTCCCTCTATTTTGTTTTTTTTCTTTCTTTATTAATATTAACTCTTTCCTTTTAGCCCTTTCTTAACTCTTTCTTTCCCTCCTCATAATTACAGCCTTCTAAATCATTATATATCTATTCCTCTATTTGGTTTCCCAGTCCATTGTAGGTACTCCACTTTCTTTCCTATTACTCTACACTGCCTACATGAGTTAAATATTCACTTCATTAAGTCTTAATTGGTGCCTCTTCTAAATTTTATCAATATTAATATTATCCTTCTTCCTTTCTCACATCTTTCAATTCTTCCGGCCCTAATCTTTTGCTTACAAGGGAACATAGAAAGAAGCAAGGAAATAAAATAAGAAGAAAAGTATCAAAGAGATAACTTTACACACATACAGAACCACCAGCTAAATAAAACTCTAGAGCAGACAGAGAAGCTAATCACCTGAATAAATCCATCAAGATAAAATGATGACTAGAGGGCAACAAAAAATTACAAACCACACTGAGAAACAGGAAAACATGGACCAATGCAATGAACAAACTAAAAACCAGGAAGTGAAGCAGAACATTGAAACACAAATCAAAGCTTTCCAAACAAATATCATGGATCATCTTAAAGAAATGAAGGAAGAGATTAAGAATATAAAGAAGACACTGGGAGAACATACTGAAGAAATTGTAAACACTCCCAAAAAGATAATGGATATGATGGTGACCAATGGCACAATCAAAGAAATCAAAAAGATGCTGGATACACATAGCAGCAGATTTGAACAGGCAGAAGAAAGAATTAGTGATGTGGAAGACAATACATTTGAAATCAAACAGATAGTAGAAAAAATAGACAAAAAGATAGAAAAAATCCAGCAGGGACTCAGGGAATTAACCGACAACACAAAACACTCAGACATATGCATGATGGGCATCCCAGAAGGAGAAGAGAAGGGAAAAGGAACAGAAGAAGTATTGAAGGAAATAATGGCTGAAAACTTCCCAACACTATTGAGAGAGATGGATGTGCAGATCCAGAAAGCGAAGCGCACCCCAAACAGGCCAATTCCAAGGCATATACTTGTCAATATGCACAATGCTCAAGACAAAGAGAAAATACTCAAGGCAGCAAGAGAAAAGAGAACCATCACATACAAGGGAAGCACAATAAGATTAAGTGCTGATTTCTCAGCTGAACCCATGGAGGCAAGAAGACAGTGGTATGACATAGCCAAATATGAAAAGAAAAAAACTTCCAGCCACGAATTCTCTACCCAGCAAAACTGGCATTCAAAAATGATGGAGAGTTTAAAATATTCACAGATAAACAGAAATTAAGAAAATATGTCAATAAGAAACCTGCACTTCAAGAAACACTAAAGGAAGTTCTACAAGTTGAAAGGAAAAAACAAGGGAGAGAGAGTTGGAGGAGAGGTTAAAAGCAACTAACAAGATAAAAAACAAAAACAAAACAACATGTGACATACACTAACCCAAAGAAAAATGGCTGAAGTAAGAAATTCATTATGAGTAATAACACTGAATGTTAATGGATTAAATTCACCTATCAAGAGACACAGATTGGCAGAATGGATAAGGAAATATGATCCATCTATATGCTGTCTACAAGAAACCCACCTTCGATGCAGGGATTCTAGGAGGCTTGAAGTGAATGGCTGGAAAACCATTTTACAAGCTAGCAATAGCCAAAAATGGGAAAGAGTAGCTATTCTAATATCAGAAAAAAATAGACTTTAAATGCAAAACTGTTGTAAGAGACAAAGATAGACACCACATATTAGTAAAAGAGGTAATCTCTCAAGAAGAGAGAACAATCATAAACATATATGCTCCTAATCGGGGTGCCTCAAAATACATGAAGAAAACCTTGGAAAAACTAAGTGGAGAAATAAATGACTCTACAACTATAGCAGAGGACTTTAACACACCATTATCATCATTAGACAGATCATCTAGACAGAGAATCACTAAAGAAACAAAGGCTTTCAACAATAAATTAGAGGACCTGGACTTAATAGACATATACAGAACACTACACCCAAATACAGCAGGATTTACATTCTTCTCGAGTGCACATGAAACATACTCCAAGATAGACCACATGCAGGGCCACAGAACAACTCTCAATGAACTCAGAAAGATTGAGATTATACAAAGTAATTTCTCTGACCACAATGGAATGAAATTGGAAATCACTAAGGGCCAGAGAAACAGGTTAAGCACAAGGATATGGAAGTTAAACAACACATCTTAGACAAACAGTGGGTCAAGGAGGAAATCTCAAAAGAAATCAGCAACTACCTTGAAACTAATGAAAATGACAACACAACATATCAAAACCTATGGGATGCAGCGAAAGCAGTCCTGAGAGAGAAGCTCATAGCCATAAATTCATATATTAAAAAAGAAGAAAGAGCTAAAATTGAAGACTTAACATCACACTTGGAAGAATTGGGAAAACAACAACAAACTAAACCTAAAGGAAGTAGAAAGAAGGAAATAACAAAGATTAGAACAGAACTAAATGAAATAGAGAATAAGAAAGCACTAGAAAAAATAAACAAAACCAAAAGCTGATTCTTTGAGAAGATCAACAAAATTGACAAACCCTTAGCCAGACTAACAAAGAAAAAGAGACAACATATGCAAATAAAATAAGGAAGGAGCAAGGGGATATCACTCCTGACCCCACAGAAATAAAGAGTACCATAAGAGGATAATTTGAAAAATTATATGCCAACAAGAGTGATAATTTAGAGGAAATGGACAAGTTTCTAGAAACTCACAAACAGCCTACATTGATGAAAGAACAAGTTGATGCACTGAACAGCCCAATTACAAGTAAAGAGATAGACTCAGTCATCAAAAACTTCCCAACTAAGAAGAGCCCAGGACCAGATGGCTTCACAGCTGAATTCTACCAAACATTCCAGAAAGAGCTAACACCAATTCTGCTTAAGCTCTTCCAAAAAATAGAAGTAGAAGGAATATTGCCTAACTCATTCTACGATGCTAAATTTACCCTACTACCAAAACCAAACAGAGATACCACAAGAAAGGAAAATTACAGACCAATTTCTCTAATGAACCTAGATGCTAAAATCCTGAACAAAATACTTGCTAATCATATTGAACAACATATCAAAAGGATTATACACCATGACCAAGTGGGTTTCATCCTGAGTATGCAAGGATGGTTCAATTAAGAAAATCAATCAATGTAATACACCACATAAACAGATTGAAAGAAAAAAATCACATGATCATCTCTATAGAAACAGAAAAAGCATTTGACAAAATACAGCAATCTTTCCTGATAAAAATATTGCAAAAGATAGGAATAGAAGGAAACTTTCTGAATATGATAAAGGGTATATATGAAAAACCCAAAGCCAACATCATTTTCTATGGTGAAATCCTAAAAGCCTTCCCTCTGAGATCGGGAACAAGACAAGGATGCCTTCTATCACCACTCCTATTTAACATTGTTTTAGAAGTACTTGCCTGAGCACTGAGGGAAAAAAAAGGACATAAAAGGCATCCAGATTGGAAAGGAAGAAGTGAAAATTTCATTATTCGCAGATGACATGATCCTATACATAGAAAGCCCTGATTAATCTACAACAAACCTTCTAGAACTTATAAATGACTTCAGTAATGTTGCAGGCTACAAGATCATTGCTCAAAAATCAGTAGCATTTCTGTAAACCAATAATGAGCAATCTGAAGATAAAATCAAGAAAAAAAATACCATTTACAAAAGTAACTAAAAGAATCAAACACCTAGGAATAAATTTAACTAAAGATGTAAAGGACTTATATACAGAAAACTACACAACACTGTTAAAGGAAATCAAAGAAGACTTAAATAAATGGAAAAATATTCCCTGTTCATGGATAGGAAGACTAAACATCATCAAGATGTCTACCTTACCGAAACTAATCTACAGATTCAATGCAATCCCAATAAAAATCAACACTATATTTTTGAAGGAACTGGAAAAACTAACCACAAAATATATTTGGAGATGTAAGAGGCCCCAAATTGCCAAAGATATATTGAAAAAGCAAAATGAAGTGGCAAGTGTCACATTACCTGACTTTAAAACCTTCTACAAATCTACAGTGATCAAAACCTCAAGGTATTGGCACAAGGATAGACCTACTGACCAATGGAACCGAATTGATAGTTCTGATATAGATCCTTGCATATACCATCACCTGATATTTGACAAGGCCAACAAGCCCACTCAGTTGGGAGAGAATGGCCTCTTTAACAAGTGGTGCTTGGAGAACTGGATATCCATATCCAAAAGAATGAGAAAAGAATACCATCTCACACCTTATACAAAAATCAACTCCAGGTGGATCAAAGATCTATATATAAAAGCCCAAACCATAAAGACCCTGGAAGATTATGTAGGGAAGCATCTACAGGACCTTGTAATAGGAAATGGTTTCATGAACTTCACAGCCAAAGCACGAGCAGGAAGAGAAAAAATAGAAAAATGGGATTTCATCAAAATTAAAAACTTTTGCACCTCAAAGGATGTTATTAAGAAAATTAAAAGGCAGCCTACCCAAAAGGAGAAAATATTTGGCAACCATATATCTGATAGGAGCCTAATATCCTGTATATATAAAGAAATCCTACACCTCGAAAATGAAATGACAAATAACCCATTTAAAAAATGGGCAAGTGACCTGAAAAGACACTTCTCCAAGGAAGAAATTCAAATGGCTAAAAAGCACATGAAAAAATGCTCGACATCGCTAGCTATTAAGGAAATGCAAATCAAAACCACAATGAGATACAATCTTACACCCATCAGAATGGCAGCTATTAAAGAAACACCAGAATATAAGTGTTGGAGAGGATGTGGAGGAATAGGAAACCTCATCCACTGCTGGTGGGATTGTGGAATGGTCCAGCCACTGTGGAGGACAGTTTGGCAATTCCTCAGAAAACTAACAATAGATCTTCCATATGATCCAGGAATTCCACTACTGGGTATATTCCCAGAAGAATTGAAGGCAAAGACATGAACAGATATATGCACACCAATGCTCATAGCAGCATTGTTCAGAATTGCCAAAAGTTGGAATCAGCCCTGGTGCCCATCAACAGATGAATGGATAAGCAAAATGTGGTACATACACACAATGGAATATTACTCAGCTGTTACAAGGAATAAAGTGCTAACACATGGAATAACATGAATGAATCTTGAAGACCTTATGTTGACTGAAGCAAGCCAGGCATTGAAGGATGAAGTTTATGACCTCATTGATTTGAATTGAGGAAAGGTAACAGTTTCTGAGAACCACTGACTGAAAGATAGGCTAACAAGGGAGAGAGAGAGGGAAGGGGAGGTTGCAAGCCATCACCCATATGGGCATAATCTATGGTAAATTGAAAGAGTATAGTTACATACTGAAGGATAGGACAGGTGGGTAGAGATTTGGTGGTGCAGGGATTAACAGGTGGGTAGATTAGGAAGGGCAGGTTACAATACCCAGGGCATGTAACTATGAACCCTGTCATCCCATGAGCCAAGACAGGGAAGAGTCATATGTCCCAGGGGGTGGGGAGGAACAGAGAAGATCAAATGGAGTATTTAGTGGTCATGGGAAATATTCTTCATTACCATACAGTAATGGACACAGAACATAGTAAATATCATCAAAAATTATTAAACTGTACAGTCTAAATTGTAAACCATACTGTAAACCATTGACAATTTTTAGTTGCTATTTCTTACTATCTGTATAACAGTTATAACAGTGCTAACATCCAAAAAAAAAAAAGGTTTTAATATGGAGTGGGAAAGGGGGAGGGAGTTTGGGTAGGTGGGAGTCTCTAGTATTCTGTGTGTGACTTTGCTGTGACATAAAACTTCTTTGAAAATTAAATCAAAATTTGGGAGACACTGGGGAATGAGAGGGGGAAGGTGTCATGGTACACTGGACATCTGATAATACATTGATAAAAGGAAAAAAGAATAATTTCTTTTAAAAAAGGATTTTTTTGGTTTTTTTCCCATTTTTTTGAATGTGCCAATCCGCTAATTATATTTTATTTTTAGTTTAGTTTCTTTTTTTTTTCTTCTGAGTTTCCTTGTACTTATCTCTTGCATTCAAGCTTATCATTATTATTTCTTTTTCCTATTAATTGTATTTTGTTATTATATGGGCTTC
>JAQZBX010082489.1:0-13517 GCA_029593785.1 Cabassous unicinctus | reverse complement strand
CTCACCAAACTCCATTGCCACTTGTTGGAGCAAGACAGCTGCTGATGTTTGCCAGGGTTCAGGCTTCTTGGGTTCCTCTCTTCCCAGGGCTGCATTTCTCTCCAGGCTCAGTGCCTCTGTTTCCTCCACAAGGTCAGCTGTAGACTATCAGGCGAACGGCTCACTTGTCTTCTCCTGGGGCCTTCTCTCCAACATCAAAACTCCAACATGAAAACTCCAACTTCAGAACTGCAACTCAAAAACTGCTCCCTCTGTCTTTTGCCTTGCCTTTTATATTCAATTCTCCCACCCACCAAGAGGTGGGGCTCAACACCCTGCTGATGTGGCCCAGTCAACATCCTAATCATAACTTAATCATGCCCAGATTAACAGATCAGTTTACAAGCATGATCCAATTATATTTTTGGCATTCATAATTACATTAAATTGCCCAACGGCTACACAAGCCATTATATATTTTGTCATATATTACAAAATTTCACAGAAAAGAGTGTAAAGAATAATGTAAACTATAATCCATGGTTACTGGCAAAGCTTCAAGGTGTACATCAATTTTAACAAATGGATCACACTAATGAAGGATGTTTTAATGTGGGAAATTGTGGGAGGGTTTGGGCGTGGGCCAAAGAGTATCTCCTATATTTTTATGTAACATTTATGTAATTAAATTTTCTTTAAAATAATTTAAAAAATAATAATTATGCCATATATTCAGAGCAAGAATAAATTGGAGAAGAGCTGAAAAAATCTGATTGCCCATGAGCTATTATAAAATTTAATATAGTTGAACCAAGTGTCAAAGCAGAGCTATAAGAGAAAACCAATCAACAAGAAAGCCCTAAGCAAGACAGAAATTGAAGCCACAAATAAACACATCAAGAAAATCGGATGTAGAGATAACAGAATTATTACAAAACATACTAAGAAACAGGAAGATATGGCCTAGTCAAAGGAACATATTAAACCTACAGACAAGATATGAAATTTGAGACAACTAATCCAAAGATGTTCAAACAAATCTGCTTAATAATTCATTGAGATGGTTAAGAAGATTAAAGAATTAACAATTCGCTGGAGAGGATGTAGAGGAATGAGAACACTATCCACTGATGGCGGAAATGGAGAATTGTGCAGCCACTGTGGAGGATGGTTTGATTGTCCCTCAGGAAGCTAACTATCAAATTTCTATAAGATCCAGCAATTCCACTACTGCGTATATACCAAGAAGAAATGAAAGCAGGGACACAAACAGATATTTGCACACCAGTTTTCATAGTGACATTATTCATTATTGCCAGAAGTTGGAACCAACCCAAGTGTCCATCAACAGATGAGTGTATAAGCAAATTGTGGTATATACACACAATGGAATATTACTCAGCTGTAAGAAGGAAGGAAGTATTGAAACATGTGACAATATGGATGAATCTCAAAGACCTTATGTTGAGTGAAGTCAGCGAGTCACTAAAGGACAAACATTGCATGACCTCACTGATAATAACTAGGAATATTGAGCAGACTCATAGAGATAGAGTCAGATCATAGGTTATAATTAGATAGATTGGGAGTATAGAATGGTGAGTCAAGGTTCAATCTGGGAAGAACCTATGATTAAGTGGAAGGGAATGGCTTGGGAGTGGATAGGGTTGATGGTGGTGCAGGGATATGATTGGGGTTGACAACACTAGAGTGTGATGGTGAGCAGGGTTGGGGACATGGTTTGGGCAATGCAAGGAATGTGCACAAGGGCTGGAGGAAGGATTGCTGAACTCTGGGTATGTGGAAGTCTGTGGTTGAAAATGCAATTGTGGGAATTCCTTTGGCAAATACATCAGGGGACAGTCACTGTTACAGGGTGTCAAGGTTGAAGGCATGTGTGGGGAAAGGTGCACCTGTGGCATGCATCTCTGGAATATGAATGTGTTCATATTGTCATAAGATGTTATCTCAGTGTTGAGACCCACACAATAAACAACAAAATGTTTAAGTCCCATTTTGGGAGTCTTGCTATGTTCTCAAATAAAGAAGCAAGACTCTCCTGAGTACGCACGCAGTGAAAAAACAAACAAACAAACAAACAAACAAAAACAGACCAATATACCAAGCCCTCAATATTTACGCATGTAACTATGAACCTTATTCTTTTAAAACTGAAAGTTAGCTAAATAACTATTGCCTAACAATTACCTCCTGAGAACCTCTTTGTTATTCAAATATGGCCTCTCTCTTAGCCAACCTAAGCAAATAAACACCCTAACTTCCCCCTGGTGTGGGACATGACTCCTGAGGATGACAGTTATGGTAGTGATGGATTAATACCAAGTACAAACCAGTGGTGCATTTTGAAAAAGACGGCCAAAAGGGGGAAACATTAAATACAAAAGAGTTTAATGGCTAAGAGATCTCAAAAGGATTTGGGAGTTCATTACAGAGGTTACACATATGGATGTCTCAGGCAAATATCACTAACTGCCACTATTTTAAAAAGACTCAAATAGGGGGACTCCTGAAGGCTCTAGAGCCATCCAGACACTATAGGCAAGGTACACAATTCATTGAAATAAGCATCCCATTAGTGGGCCTTACCTTAGAATATATGATTGCCTATTTCCACAATAACAGAGTTTGACTCATTTATAAATTACGTTACACATGATTCTCTTACCCCTCCTACTTGAGCATAAAACTAGCACTATATTCATTACACATGTGACTCAAAGTCTTAAATTTTCATTCTGTTCATATGCTGATTGAACCTTGAATCTCAGAAGGGTTGCAGCCAACACCTGCTCTGCAGTTCATCTGACTCAGGACAGATGACTACATGAGTGTTATGGACAACCCCTTTTCCAAAAAACAGAGTGCCTACAACTGTAAGCAAAATAGTTTCTTCCACCTACTCCATAAGCTATAATCCTCCTCTTAATTTGAGACAGGTCAGGGATCACCATCCCCAAATCCTCAAAGTTGAGGAATGAACAAACATATGGGAGGAATGAAATCACTGAAAAAGTAAACATATTAATATTGTAGTAATGAGAGAACATGTAACATGAATATAAAGTCAGTGGCTACCAGAGATTCTGTGGGTAGGGGGAGGGAATAATAATTGGAACATAGGGCATTTTAGGGCATTGGGATTAAATGTATACCACAATGAAAACTATAGGCTTTCATTAGTAGCAATGCTTCAATATTTATTCATTAATTGTAACAAATGTAACACATTATTGTTAGATGTTATTAATAGGGGAAGATGTGCAAGAAAGATGGTGTAGGGTACATGGAAATACCTTTTAATTTTGATGTAAAATTTCTGTAGTCTAAAAACTCTTTAAAATAAAGTTTATTATATAAAAATAGAAGGCACTGGGTGAGCCTAAAGAATACGAAATTGTGCAAAGAAAAATAACATGTCTCGAGGGAATGAAAGGTACAATAAATGAATTAAAAAATACACTGGAGGTATACAACAACAAATATTAAGAGGTAGAAAAAAGGATCAGCTAGTTACAAGACAGGGATGCAGAAATTGAACAGATAAGAACAGCTTTAGAAAAAGATGAAAAATTTGACCTGGGTCTCAGGGAAGGAGAGCACAATGCACACAAACATATGTGCCATGGGTGTTCCAGAAGAAGAGAAGGGAAAAGAGACAGAAAGAATGTATGAGGTAATCAGGGTCTTCAAAAGACATAGATATCCATGTCCAAGAAGTGAAACATACTCCCATCTGAATGAATCCAAATAGATCTACTCCAAGACAAATAAAAATGAAATGTCAAATGCTAAACAGGAAAAAAGAATTCTGAAAGCAGAAAGAGAAAAGTGACTCATCACATACAAGGGTGAATTAATAACACTACATGTCAATTTCTCATCAGAAAACATGGAGGCAACAATCAGTGGTGTGACATATTTAAGAAACTGAAAGAAAATCTGCCTGCCAAGAATTCTATACCTGGAAAAACTATCTTCCAATAATGAGGGAGCTATTCACATATAAACAGAAACTCAAAGAGTCCATTAATAAGAGATTTGCCTTACAAGGTACTAAAGGGATTCCTGCAGGCTGAAAAGGAAAAAAAATATGAGATAGATGTTTGGAAGAGAGTCTGGAAATGAAGATTAACAGAAAAAGTAACTAAAAGAGCAAAAAGAGCAATAAAAATAACACATGCTATATGAAAGCCAAAAATTAAATATGTGAAGTAAGTACTACCTTTAAAATACTATTGAATATTAATGGATAAATAATCCCAATCAAAAACACAGACTGGCAGAATAGATTTTAAAAATGTGAGACATCTAGAGACTTCTGGGAAGATCACATTAGAGTAAGCAGGCAGGGCTCAGTTGTCTCACAAAAACAAGGAAGAAAGGGCAAAAGCCTGTCTGAGTGTCCTGCTTTGGGAGTCAGCAGATCAGTTCAGTGCTGTGAAACCCCCAAGAGGGCAAGGGACAGAGAGAGTATAACACAAAAATGACAACTGTATGTTACTAAACATCCATGGTGGCCAGGAATGGCACCCATCCTCCACACTCAAACCATGCAGCTGGATTAAGTCCCAGGGTTCACTGCAGCTGATTGACAGATGTCTTAATAAGAGGGAGGGTGCAGCAGAGGGCAGATAGTGTTTTCTCTTCAGTGAATTTGGCCAGCAGAGCCTGCTTTAAATCTTGGCTCTTGACAGATCAGAAGAAAAGCACACGGAGGTAGAAAGGGTCATCTCGATGTAAAGATTTGCTGGCAACCTTCCTCTCCTGGCTGCCCAGGAAACTGCAAGAAGAAAATCTGTTTTTAGACCTCCTTTGTTCTGAATCCCTGAGAAAATATCTGTGCCCAATTAGTGTGTCCCTGGTCTGATTTTCATAACTTATGCAGAGCAATTTTGAAGACTCAGAATAAATTAAACAAAAACAAAAGAAAAGCCATTAAAAAAAACACTTGGCAAGAAACAGAAACTGACTGTCAGAGTAAATATTCCAATACACTCAGATGCCTAGACATCAACAAAATATTACATAGGGAGCAGCTGTACCTCATTGGTTGAGTACCTGCTTTCAATATTACAAGTTTACAGGTTCAATCCCCAGTAGACCACACTCTCTCCCACACAGTTCTGCATGTTATATGCTGATCTAAAATGGCCTATATCTGTCGTAATGTTACTCAGGATAATCCCCAAGTCCCAAAAAAGCCCCTGTATTACAACTGGATTTCCCTCTCTCTGCTCCAAAAACATTCAGTGGCCACTGGCTCCACATCAGTGTTGCAATTTCTTCCATTGCTTGAATCACAATATATCTACAACAGAATACCAGTAAATCCACTCTAGTCCATAGCTCTTCCCCCAATCCTGAGGAGTCTGGGATGGTGATGTCCACTCCACCTCCAAGTGAGAGGGGAATTATATCCCATGGATAAGATGGATGGGATTATCCTGCCTGCAGCTTCAGACTCTCTCCATTCCCTGGGATGGCCATTGTCCATCATCATCTCCTTGCCAGGTGACTTGGGAGAATCCATTGAGCTGTAGAGTAGGAGTTGCAGCTCCTCCAAGATTCCAAGCACAGCTGGCACATGGGCAGGCCAAAGGCTCCAGTCTCTGGAAGTACACCTACAAACTCCAGCACCACATATAGGTTTGAATAGAAGGGACTGATGGACCATATGCAGGGAGGACTTATTTGAGTCCAACTCTGTCACTCTCAGGAGCACAGATTCCAAAGTAGAGCCCCCTGATAAGATGTCAATCTCTGGAGCTATCCCCTTTAATATAGGACCTGGGTGCCTCCAGAGCCCTCAGGAGCCCCTCTGTTTGGCATGATATCCACTTTGGTGTTCTATGAGATCCTACTGAGGTGTGCTTATGCATTACCTCTGGGATGACCTCCTGACTCTTTTTGAAGTCTCTTAGCCATATGAACTCATTTGTCTTTACCTTTTCTCCCTTTTATTCAAGGTCTTTTTCCAGTTGTATCACCAGTTGGCAGTTATTATTAATCCCTCGTTGCCAGGGAGGCTCATCCTCAGGAGTCATGTCCCATGCTGAGGGGAAGGAAATGCATTCATATGCTGTGTTTGATTTAGAGAGAGGCCACATTTGATCAACAAGGAGGCTCTCAGATGGCAACCTTTAGGCACCCCATGACAGTAGGCTAAGTGTCAGTTATAAGAGCAAAGACTCATAAAGCTAGTCATCAATAACAAGAACCCATCAGTGGACCATCCTCCTTAGCCAGACACTGCCCCTGCACTTGGGGGACTGTTGCTGTTCTCCTGGGGAATGTGGCAGAGCTCTCCAGGCTGGGAATTCAGTATTCTCTCATTTATTGAGTGACCATGCTCCATCCCTTGATCATTTCAACAATTTTATATATCTTTTATGTATATTCAGGTGAACTTCCTCCCATGAAACCCCAATCCCAGACACCCCCCACCAATGTTCCTCTCCTGCCCCCTTTGTAACCCTTCTGTGATCCAAACCTTCCTTAAAGATGACCAAATAATAGCCAAATACAGTTAATAGGAAAATGAAATAATAATGATAAGTTCAAACGTAAGAGATAAAATACATGGAAACTTAAACACTAAAAATAAAAGAAAATTAAAGGATTGGGAAATTCAAAAAATGGGAAAAATTAAAAAAAAATTTTTTAAATATTTTTCCTTTTATCACTGCATTATCAGGTGTCCAGTGTATAGCATAGCTTCTTTCCCCTTTCACTCCCCAGTGTCTCCCAAATTTTCATTTAATTTTCAAAGAAGTTTTAGGTCACAGCAAAGTCACATGCAGAATAATAGAGACTCTCATATACCCTAACTCCTCCCCCTTTCCACACCCCATATTAAAACCTTTTTGTATGTGGATGGTGGCATTGTTATAACTGTTATACAGATAGTGAAACATAGCTAGTAAACATTGTCAATGGTCTACAGTATAGTTTACAATTCAGATGGTATAGTTTAATAATTTTTTATGACATTCACCATGTCCTGTGTCCATCACTCTAAGGTAATGAAAAACATTTCCCCTGACCACTAAATAACCCCTGTTTGATCTCTTCTGTTCCTCCCTCCCCATCCCCCTGGGGCACATGACACGCCCCTGTCTTGACTTATTGGATGAAAAGATTCATAGTTACATGCAACAATATGTCTTAACATGCTGATTGTCCTCCCCTATTAGGATCCACCCTTGCTCATAAGAGTCACCCACCTGTCTGTTTCTGGGTGAATCGGTCCTTCCAAAGATGGGGTCCATCTCCATCCCACTCAGCATGTGGGTCTCC
The DNA here is from genome assembly GCA_029593785.1 of Cabassous unicinctus. Lineage (NCBI taxonomy): Eukaryota > Metazoa > Chordata > Mammalia > Cingulata > Chlamyphoridae > Cabassous > Cabassous unicinctus. Next base: position 6,221 of record JAQZBX010082489.1, on the reverse strand, counting down.
ACTCCCCGACACAACACATTATGACAGGATGAACACTCACACACTTTCCAGAAGCCTACTCCAGTTGTGCCCCATCCTGAATGCCCCCCAACCAACACCCTAAACCAGTGACACTACCTGGTCTTATTGCCTTAAGAGCATTCCCACTCCTGCACTTTCAACCTCATACCCACAAATCCTGTGTTTACCTGGTCCCTCTCCCATCTCTCCTCCCAGTATCCTGGGTATTCTAACCTGCCCTTCCTAATCTACCCACCTGTCAACACTGCACCAACAAACCCAGTAATATCATGACCCACTTGTCCTAACCTTCAATATGGAACTATTCTCTATCAGTTTACCATAGATTATGTCCGTATAGGTGATGGCTCACAACCTTCTCTTCTCTTTCTCTCCCTTATTAACTTATCTTTCAGACAATGGTTCTCAGAGACTGCTCACTTTCCCCAATTCAAATCAGTGAGTTCATGTACTGTTCATCCTTCAATGTCTGGCTTGCTTCATTCAACATAAGGTTTTCAAGATTCATCCACATTATTCCATGTGTTAGCACTTTATTCCTTCTTAGAGCTGAGTAATATTCCATTGTATGTATGTACCACATTTTGTTTATTCATTCATTTGTTGATGGGCACCGGGGTTGATTCCAACTTTTGGCAATAGTGAACAATGCTGCTATGAACATTGGTGTGCATATATCTGTTCGTGTCTTTGCTTTCAATTCTTCTTGGTATATATCCAGCAGTGGAATCGCTGGATCATACTGAAGATCTATTGTTAGTTTTTGTGGAAGTGCCAAACTGTCCTCCATAGTGGCTGGACCATTCCACAATCCCACCAGCAGTGGATGAGGGTTCCTATTCCTCCACATCCTCTCCAACATTTATAGTCTGCTGTTTTTTTAATAGCCGCCATTCTAATGGGCGTACGATGGTATCTCATTGTAGTTTTGATTTGCAATTCCCTAATAGATAGCGATGTTGAGAATTTTTTCATGTGCTTTTTAGCCATTTCTATTTCTTCCTTGGAGAAGTGTCTTTTCAGGTAATTTGCCTTTTTTTAAAATGGGTTGTTTTTCTTTTTATTTTTGAGGTGTAGGATGTCTTTATATGTGCAGGATATTAGGCTCCTATCAGATATGTGGTTGCCAATATTTTCTCCCATTGGATAGGCTGCTTTTTTATTTTCTTAATAATGTCCTTTGAGGTGCAGAGGTTTTCAATATTGAGGAGAACCCATTCTCAAATTTTTTTTTTTTCTTATCGTGTTTTGGGTGTGAATTTCATGAAACCATTTCCTATTACAAGGTCCTGTAGATGCTTCCCTACATTATCTTCCAAGGTCTTTATGGTTTTGTATCTTATATTTAGATCTTTGATTCATCTTGGATTGATTTTTGTATAAGGTGTGAGATGGTATTCCTCTCTCATTCTTTTGGATATGGATATCCAGATCTCCAAGCACCACTTGTTAAAAAGGACATTCTCTCCCAACTGAGTGGGCTTGGTGGCTTTGTTGAATATCAGATGACTGTATATCCGAGGATCTATATCAGAACTCTCAATTCAGTTCCATTGGTCAGTATGTCTATCCTTGTGCCATTACCATGCAGTTTTGACCACTGTACCTTTGTAGTATGTTTTAAAGTCAGGTAATGTGATACCTCCAACTTCATTTTTCTTTTTCAATGTGTCTTTGGCGATTCAGGGTCTCTTACATTTCCAAATATATTTTGTAGTTAGGTTTTCCAGTTCTTTAAAAAATACAGTGTTGATTTTTATTGGCATTGCATTAAATATGTAGATTAGTTTGGGTAGGATAGATATCTTGATGATGTTTAGTATTCCTATCCATGAACAGGAAATATTCTTCAATTTATTTAAGTCTTCTTTGGTTTCCTGTGTAGTTTTCTGTATATAAGTCCTTTACATCTTCAGTTAAATTTATTCCTACGTATTTGAATCTTTTAGTTATTATTGTAAATGGTATTTTTTTTCTTGATTTCCTCCTCAGATTGCTCATTATTGTTGTACAGATACGCTACTGATTTTTCTGCATTGAACTTGTAGCCTGTGACATTACTGAACTCCTTTATAAATTCTAGAAGCTTTGTTGTAGATTTCTCAGGGCTTTCTATGTATAGGATCATGTTGCCTGCAAATAATGAAATTTTTACTTCTTCTTTACCAATTCGGATGCCTTTTATATCTTTTTCTTGCCTCAGTGCTTGAGCAAATACTTCTAAGACAATGTTAAATAGGAGTGATGATAGTGGGCATCCTTGTCTTGTTCCCGATCTCAGAGGGACGTCTTTTAGCATTTCACCATTGAATATGATGTTAGGTTTGGGTTTTTTATATATACCCTTTTTAATTTTTCTGAAAGTTTCCTTCTATTCCTATCCTTTGCAGTGTTTTTATGAGGAAGGATGCTGTATTTTGTCGAATGCTTTTTCTGCATCTATAGAGATGATCATGTGATTTTTTTCTTTCAATCTGTTTATGTGGTGTGTTATATTGATTGATTTTCCTATATTGAACCATCCTTGTATACACGGGATGAGACCGACTTGGTCATGATGTATAATTCTTCTGATATGTTGTTGAATGCAATTAGCAATTATTTTTTTGAGGATTTTAGCACCTAGTTTCATTAGAGAGATTGGTCTGTAATTTTCCTTTCTTGTTGTATCTTTTTTTGACTTTGGAATTAGTGTAATGTTGGCATCATAGAATGAGTCATGCAGTTTTCCTTTTACTTCTAGTTTTTTGAAGAGCTTAAACAGGATTTCTCTTAGCTCTTTCTGGAATGTTTGGTAGAATTCAGCTGTGAAGTCAACTGGTCCTGGGCTGTACTTAGTTGGGAGGTTTTTGATGACTGAGTCTCTGTCTTTACTTGTAATTGGACTGTTGAGTTCATCAATTTCTTCTTTCATCAATGTAGGCTGTTTGTGAGTTTCTAGAAATTTGTCCATTTCCTCTAAATTATCATTGTTGTTGGCACATAAGTTTTCAAAGTATCCTATTATGATACTCTTTATTTCTGTGGGGTCAGTAGTGATATCCCCTTGCTCATTCCTTATTTTGTGTATTTGCATCTGCTTTCTCTTTTTCTTTTTTAGTCTGGCTAAGGGTTTGTCAAATTTATTGATCTTCTCAAAGAACCAACTTTTGGTTTTGTTTATTTTTCTAGTGCTTTCTTATTCTCTATTTCATTTAGTTCTGCTCTAATCTTTGTTATTTCCTTCTTTCTACTTCCTTTAGGTTTAGCTTGTTGTTGTTTTTCCAATTCCTCCAAGTGTGCAGTTAGGTCTTCAATTTTAGCTCTTTCTTCTTTTTTAATATATGTATTTTTCGCTATGAACTTCCCTCTCAGGATAGCTTTGGCTGCATCCCATAGGTTTTAATATGTTGTTTTGTCACTTTCATTCGTTTCAAGGTAGTTACTGATTTCTTTTGAGATTTTCTCCTTGACCCACTGTTTGTCTAAGAGTGTGCTTTTTAACTTCCATATCTTTGTGCCTAATCTGTTTCTCTGGTCCTTAGTGATTTCCAATTTCATTCCACTGTGATCAGAGAAATTACTTTTTGTAATCTCAATTTTTCTGAATTCATTGAGAGTTGTTTTGTGGTCTATCTTGGAGTATAATCTGTGTGCACTCGAGAAGGATGTAAATCCTACTGTATTTGAGTGTAGTGTTCTGTATATGTCTATTAGGTCCAGGTCCTCTAATGTATTATGCAGAGTCTTTGTTTCTTTATTGATTCTCTGTCTAGATGTTCTATCTAATGGTGATAATTTTGTATTAAATTCCCCCATATAATTGTAGTGGCATTTATTTCTCCACTTATTTTTTCCAGAGTTTGCCTCATGTATTTTGAGGAACCCCAATTAGGTGCATAAATGTTTATGGTTGCTCTTTCTTCTTGAGAGATTACCCCTTTTACTAATATATAGTGTCCATCTTTGTCTCTTACAGTAGTTTTGCATTTAAAGTCTATTTTGTCTGATATTAGGGTAGCTGCTCTTGCCATTTTTTGGCTATTGTTTGTTTGTAAAATTGCTTTCCAGCCATTCACTTTCGGCCTCCTTATATCCCTGGGTCGAAGGTGGGTTTCTTGTAGATAGCATAGAGATGGATCATATTTCCTTATCCTTTCTGTCAGTCTGTATCTCTTTACTGGTGAGTTAAATCCATTAACATTCAATGTTATTAGTCTCAATGAATTTCTTACTTTAGCCATATTTTCTTTGGGTTAATATATGTCATATATATGTTGTTTTTATTTCTCTTTTTGTCTTTTTAGTTGTTCTTACACTCTCCTCCAACTCTCTCCCCTGTTTTTTCCTTTCAACTTGTAGAACTTTTTTTAGTATTTCTTGAAGCGCAGGTTTCTTATTGGCATGCTTTCTTAATATCTGTTTATCTGTGAATATTTTGAACTCCCCATCATTTTTGAATGCCAGTTTTGCTGGATAGAGAATTCGTGGCTGGAAGTTTTTTTCTGTTAGTACTTTGACTATGTCATAACACTGTCTTCTTGCCTCCATGGCTTCAGATGAGAAATCAGCACTTAATCTTATTGTGCTTCCCTTGTATGTGGTGGTTCTCTTTTCTCTTGCTACCTTGAGTATTTTCTCTTTGTCTTGAGCATTGGACATTTTGACAAGTATATGTCTTGGAGTTGGCCTGTTGGGATTTATACTGTTTAGGGTGTGTTGTGTTTCCTGGACATGTACATCCATCTCTCTCAATAGGGTTGGGAAGTTTTCAGCCATTATTTCCTTCAACACTCTCTCTGTTCCCTTTCCCTTCTCTTCTCCTTCTGAGATGCCTATAATGCATATGTTTCTGCATTTTTGTTGTCCATTAAATCATTGAGTCCCTACTGGATTTTTTCTATCTTTTCATCTATCTGTGCTACTATCTGTTTGATTTCACATGTATTGTCTTCCACATCACTAATTCTTTCTTCTGCCTGTTCAAATCTGCTGTTATGTGAACCCAGCGTTTTTTTGATTTCTTGGATTGTGCCATTGATCACCATCATATCCATTATCTTTTTCTGTATGCTTGAAATTTCTTCAGTATGTTCTCCCAGTGTCTTCTTAATATCCTTAATCTCTCCCTTTACTTCATTAAGTTGGTCTATGATATTTGTTTGGAAAGCTTTCATTAGTTGTTTGATGTTCTGCATCTATTCCTGGTTTTTAGTTGTTCATTGGACTGGTACATGTCTTCCTGTTTCTCAGTGTGATTTGTAATTTTTTTTGCCCTCTAGTCATCATTTTATCTTGATGGTTTTATTCAGTTGATTAGCTTCTCTCTCTGCTCTAAAGTTTTATTTAGCTGGTGGTTCTGTGTGAGTGTGTTAAGTTTTCTCTTTGACACTTTGTTCTTGTAATTTTATTTCCTTCCTTATTTCTATGTTCCCTTGAAGGTAAAAGATTAAGGCCAGAGGAATCGAAAGATGTGAGAAAAGAAGAAGGATAATAGTGTTACTGATAAAAGTTAGAAGAGGGGCTGTATAAGACTTAGTAAAATGAATATTTAACTCCTGTATGCAGTGTAGAGTAATAGGAAAGAAAGTGGAGTGCCTGCAATGGATTTGGAAACCAAATAGAGGAAAATATATAATGATTTTGAAGGCCAGAATGATGAGGAGAGAGAGAAAAAATAAAGAAAGGACTGAAAAGAAAAAGTTAATAATAATAAAAAAAGAAGAAAACAGAATAGAAAGAATAGAAATTGACACCTTAAGCTGTGGGCTATTGAAAAAAGGTGGTTGTAAGAACCCCCAACAAAAAGCAGAAGGCAGTAAGATGAAGGAAGGAAAAGAGATAGCGTTAGGAGACAAAATCAATATAAACAAAGAATGGGAAATCATGGAAGAAGAAACACAGCAAAGAAGAGACAAGTTAGCAGCACCTAATTGAAAAAAAAAGAAAAGAAAAAAGAAGGGGGGGAGGAAAGTGGAAAGAAAAGCAAGAGACAACAAATAAACAAAGACAACCAAACAACCATACATGCAAGCAGTCAAACAAAGCTAAGGAAGAACAGTGTTCCTTCTTGGGCCTTTGTGGCTCTCAGCCTGGTTGTGGTCATCAATCAACTGCTCTGCAAGGTTCTATCTGCAGGTTTTGAGGCAGATTTTAGCTATTAAACTAAGATTTAAAAAAATTTTATTTTTTTATTTTTTAAAATGACTGTCTTCTCTTTT
>JAQZBX010082488.1:0-13519 GCA_029593785.1 Cabassous unicinctus | reverse complement strand
TTCCACACCAATGCAATGTGTTGGTGGTAGGGTGGCATATGGGAATCCTATATTTTATGCATGATTTTCTGTAAACCTACAACTTCTCTAATAAAGAAAAAAAAGAAACAAAAAGTTTTTCCAATTGGCCTAGTGAACAGACTAAACAGAGGGACCTATTTAGAAAGAAAAGAAAGAATGTGGTTTTTAAAATTCGATTGCCTCAAATGTTATGCCCTCCAATATTGTACCCTTTATAGAGAGAGCCCTGCTTTAAATTGAAACATGCTTGGTAGGAAACATTAATATCTTAATATCTTCTGATGTTAATCATTAAGACTATTTGCATTTCAGTAAGTTCTTTGAAAATCAATATTATTGGAAAGCCCCCCCCCATCCATTCCATTCTACCTGTTAAAATTTCTCTAAAATTTATTCTAATCTCCATCTTCTCCCTGTTATCACCCATTGCAAGTCCAACTCACTACTTCATTCATTCAATAAACATTTTCTGAGCATGGAATGTCTTTTAGGCTCTGTGTTTGGCACTGGACAATCCACTACAATGGGAAAGCTCCCATTCTCAGTGAGCTTTGAGTCTAGTGGACAGAAAGAAGCAATTCCAGTATGATATCATGATGAGGGTAAATATAAGATGCTGTGGGAGTATGTAGTGGAATAGCTACAAAGGTGTTATAGCTGGTATTAGCTATTGATAGCTATTAACTTAGCTATTAATAGTTACATAGGTGTATAGTATCTGTCTCTCTGCCTGTCTGTGTGAAGGGTCAGGGGAAGTTTCATGGAGGAGATGACATCTGAAGCTGAATCCAAACAGATGAATAGGAATAATCTAGGCATAAGAAAAGAAGTGGGAATGAAGTTGTTCTGGCCAGAAAGAAAAGAGTGTGCTAAGATCCGAAGACAGGAGCCCACAGTATTCAGTCTTGCTTTGAGTACGAGACCGGCAGCAGGCAGAGCATGGAGGTCTTTCAAACCATTTAGTGTTTTTTGAGTTTATCCTGAGATCTATAAGGTGCCATCAGGGTAGTTTAAGCAGGGGAGATGATCTGATTAAATTTGTATTTAAAACCACTAGTGAAGGTTCAGGATGAGGAAGGGATAAGGCTGGAGATTGGAAAGGTGCTGAAATGGTCCAGGCCAGAGATATTGATGTCCAGAACCACAGGAGAGCAAGTGGCGATGGAAAGAATGAGTTGGAAAGAGATGGAGGAGGTGAAGAAGATGGGATTTGGTGCTTGATTGGATGCGGATATGAAGGAAAGTGAGGAGTGGAGATTTGAATGATTTCTCTACCCTGTAAACTTCCTTAAACTTTGAGTTTATCAAGTGTCTGATAACTAAAACTTATGTCTCATGTAAATTTTTGTCTTCCCTTTTTGTCTTTTTCTCCATCTAAGCGTAAGCCTCACAAGGAGATAGGGACAAATCTGTGATGTACGCAGCACCATGGAAGGATCAGAGTAGGTTCTAAAAAGAAAAAATAGTGTATATTTTTCTTTTTCTGAAAAAGATTCACATTTGCCTTCATCCTTTTTTTTTTTGTTGCAGAAAAAGCAATAATTGCTATTTACCTGACTGGTCTTTCGAAAGAGATTTTTTCTATCTAAATACATACTAATGTTATTTAACTAGAATCTTGAACTTCTCTATTACTTTATTGGGTATTTATAAAGTATTTTTGGTTGTTCCATTTTCTCTTCCACTTACCCTCTAATGTCAGCTGAGAAGTGCTTTTCCCTTCTTTCACAAATCGTCCCTGTCATATCTCTGGCAAACTTATTGACATTCTCACTTTCCAGTTCTAGGTTAACTCTTTCCTGTAGGAGCAAACCAGGTGTGGGGTATGTGATCTGGGCCTTCTAAAATATAAATGAGGGAAAGGAGGAATGGCTTTGACTTCTCAAAACACCCCAGCTACAGCTGCACTGAGGTCTGCAGGCTCCTCATTAATCAGAAGGGGGAGTCATGGAGCCTGCATTGCTCTGATGCTCCCAATATGTGTGCCCTGTCCTGAGAGTCTAGCTGAGCAGAGAGCCTGGGGGTTGGGCAGAGGTGGGAGAGGAAGACCTGCCATCTGTTGCTATATGACAGACACTGTGCCAATAACCTAGTGGAGTAGGTATTTATTCCCACTTTACAGATGAGCAGACTGAAGTTTAGAGATTTAGTAAAATTTCCAAAAGCCGCATAAATAGCAAAATGAACAGGTGGGGTTAAAATCTAACAGCAAAGCCCTGGGACTATTCACCACTACATACTGTCTTTATTTCTTGCAGTTGGCTGGGGTAAATGCATGATGCAGATATTTGTAGTACTGCGTGTGTGTTAGAAATAGGCTAGTGTGAAGAGACAGAGCCAGAAGGAGGTTGAAATGTCCCTTATGATATCATGGACATTTAGAGAACTTGGTTGTAGTTCTGGCTCTGCTGCTTCCCTGACCTGGTTGGCTTCACTCATTTATTTTTTTTTCCTGACCTCTGTAGGTATTTGAGTTTACTTCCTGTCTTAGTTTGCCAGGCTGCTGTAGCTAGTACCCACAGACTAGTGGGTAAATAACAGACATTGATTGTTCTGGAGGCTAGAAGCCTGAAATCAAGGTGTCGGCAGGGCTGTGCTTCCACTTAAAGGAGCAATCTGTTCCAGGCCTCTCCCCTGGCTTCTGGTTGGTGGCTGGCAATCGATAGTGTTCCTTGGATTATGGCAGCATAACCCGATCTCTTCCTCTGTCACATGGCCATCTGTGTGTGTGTGTGTCTCTCTATGTCTTTTTTTGGGGCCACTATTCAATCCATAACAGTCCCTAATCTAAATATTGGCCAAGAGGGTTGAGTCACAAAATGTTCAGTCACTGGCACTGAAATGGTAGCCTCCATGAGTACAAGAGCTTGTGAATACACCTAGTTCAGGAATACATTCTACTGCAGTATTTTAAAAATATATATGTAAAACAGGGTGGTTGTAAAAAAAAAAATCTTAACGTTCAGAAACATCTCCATTTAAAATTTTGATGTGAATAGTTTTCTGGACTATTCTGTGTTAGGGAATTTGAAAACGGTTAATGTATGTGATTATTAAAAATTCTGTGGCCTCAACCAGACTAAATCTGAGCAGTTTGTCTCACGCTGCAGGCAGGAGTAAAGTCAGGCTTTTACTGAGAGGGAATTTCCATGGTGTGATTGCATAACAAGGACAGGTGCCAAGCAGCATGTGTTAACTCCTGTACTTTTCCTGTGCAAAGAAGAATAACACTCTGTCCTGCTGATCCTGACATGCCGAGCTGCAGTTCTTAATTTAAATTCTCTTAAATGTTGGGAGATAATACTGTTGAAAACCCTCAGTCACTGGCTAGCAAGAATATTCAGATGAGGGATATGCTAGGAGTAGAGGGGTCCCTTGGATGTACCCCTTCCTACCCAGCTACATTTACTTTTCCTGAAACTGGGAAACTAAATGGGGGAGGGGGCTTATTCCAAAGAGGAAAAGGAGGAAAATCACCTCCGTGTGTGTGTCTCCTTGCTGGAGAGCCTTTCCGATGCCAGAAAGCACTCTGAATTCAGCTGTCCCAGGCCTCTCACTCTGTCACCTCATGGGGATCACTCATCAGCACAACCCCAAGTCTTGGCCCCTCTGGCTTGCCCGCTGGTATGCCCCCTTGTGCTGTACTGTCGAATCTCCTTGCCAAGCCGGCGGTGTTGTTGTTCACACTGCAGGTTGTGCTTGTGTGTGCTTCTCACTTATTACAACTCTTAAATTCAATTAGTGCCCTGGTGCCATGGGAGGCCAGCGCACTCTGAGAGCAAGAAAGAAACAGCCCTGGAGCTTGTCTGTGGCTCCGTCTCGGTGTTTTCATCAAGTGCTCACCTCCTCCCCAATTTAAATTCAGTTCACAGCGAGGGTCACAAATCAGCGGTTGTTAGAATGTATTATGAAGAAATAAACATTTATCAAATTGCTTTTTGAGAAGGTGAATAATTTAGAAAAAAAAAAAAAAATACCGCCACCGTTGCAGCAAAATTGTGCTGCTGACTGACAATTTATTTTATCCCTCTGAGATGCTAGGAGCAGCATGAAACATGCTGAGTGAATATTGATCAGCTGCATGCAGATAAATGGACACCTATTTATAATTCTTGGGTTACTAACTTGTTGCCAATTAAGAACCAGAAAACATTAAATGCCCCCACAATATAACTAAGGACCCCAGGGTTGCAGACTAGGGTTGTTGGCTTGTTATTGCCACCTTATTGTTTAATCACAGAACCACAAGTTATTGAAGGATTATGTGAGAGAGTCCTTATTGCTCAGTTTATCTGTGTAAGGCTGTATTCCTTTCTGAGGAATGTTATCCTGATCATGCATCATCATTGTAATCTTTTCTTATATATGCTGAGCACTTAAACTGTGTTAGACACTATACTAGCTCATTTATGCAACTGACTTTATTTAGTCCTCCTATGGGAGGTCCTATTATTTTCATTTTACCCATGGGGAAACAGATGTTCAGAGAGGTGAGTTCACTTGCCCCAGAATCACAGCTAGTGAGTAACAAGGCAAGGATTTAGGTCCACCTCAGTCTAATTCCAAAGCCCTTGCTCATTAAACACAACATTATCTCATATTCTCCCTTGTCCTTCCAGCCCTGAGGAGTAATGACTTCCTGTTGTGGCTAAATTCTGGATAGCCTTACCATTCCCCATTAGGCTTCTCAACTCTTCCATCACCTTTGTAACCAATTTACTACATTAAATTGCCTCTGTTTGAGGTAACACCCTAGAGTGTTTTCTCTTTTCCTGAATAGACTGTGACTAATAAACCCAGGATTTCAGGATTTCAAGATTAAGTGAACAAATTCATTTGAAAAACCCAGTATATAGGAGGTGTGCAATATACCTCAAAATGCTTAGGGATACAGGCATAGTAAGAAAGATAAAACTGAAAAGAATTATCATAAAGTAATATGTAATGGAAAGAGTAGAAAGTGCTTCTGGTGGGAATCTGTACACTTGGGTTTAGTTTCTGGTTGTGGGTTTAACCTTCTATAAGAAACCATCTATAAGAAAATGGGTAAATAAACGTTAAGTGCTAAGGACATTAGTTTACCTTATAGTTAAATAAAATAATTGGAAAATATTTTTTCAGCCACAAAAGATACATATTAGTTCAGTTGAGGATAAATGGTGGCGTTCAGAGACGACTTCATGGAGACGGGGAAATTTGGCTGAGACCCGGAGGCTAGAGATGTCATAGTCACACTGGATAGCTGATCAGGGTATAAGCATTTCATGTAAGGGCATTGGAAAGATCAAGTTAGAAAGCCAGACAGCTCTTGACAGGAACTAAAGAGGAATCTGTCTCTTGCAGATATTTAGGCATCTTAAATCAGGAGAGAAGGGATAAGGTTTGATGACATCCCTCAATTCTTCCCACCTCCTTTCTTTGTCCTTCAATTGTCATAAAACTTAATTTTATTAATCCTACAAAGAATTAACCATGAGGATTCAAGCAAGTTGGATCCTAGATTTCTTTGTAAAGAAATTTGCCCCAACTTTCTGTTGCATACTGGATAATTTGAGATTCCAAATAATCTCAAGAGAGATTATTCTTTGCATCCTAATTCAAAGGGTATTGGTGGACTTTCAATGGTCAAACTTTTAGGTAGTGTTTGTAATCTTAAAGGGACTGGTGTGGATTGAATTGTGTCCTTGCCAAAAGTTACATTCAAATCCTAACTCCTGGTATCTGTGAATGTGCTCTTATTTGGAAATAAGGTCTTTGTAGATGTAATCCAGTTAAAATGAGGTCATACTGGAGTAAGGTGGGCCCTAATCTAATGACATATGTCCTTAAAAGAAGAGGAAACTTTGTGCAGACATACACAGAGAGAAGGCAATGTGGTGATGAGAGCAGAGATTGGAGTGATGTGTCTACAAGCCAAGGATCCCAAAAATTCTGGGAGCCATCATGAGTTAGGCAAGTAAGGCATCATGAGGCAAGTAAGGATTCTTCCCTAGAGCCTTCAGGGAGCATGGCCCTGTGGACACCATGATTTCAGACTTTGAATTGCCAGAACTGTGAAAGAATAAATTTCTGTTGTTTTAAGTCAACCAGTTTGAGGTACTTTGTTATGGCAGCCCTAGAAAATGAATGCAGGGACCCATGATAGCCTCTGCAGACACCAACAGAACCTTTCCTGGTTAGGTAAGAAACTGTAAGCAGACATGCCAGGGATCCTGGGAAAAGGATTTTGCTTCAGTGTTATGACTTATTTTAATGATTGGCCTAGGACAATTGTTTGGGAAATTCTTCCTTGTAATGGTTGTATTAAAAATGTTGCCATTTACAGTGGCTGGAGGCTAAAAGAATATTTATTGGGTGCAGAACGTATTTTCTTCTACCAGTGAAACCTGTCTGCTTTCTGAGTTTCCCCCTGTGACCCATTTCACACGATGTTAATGAGGAAGAAGTTAAGTTGGAATGAGTAGGGCCCAAGGAACCAAAATGTACGCTTACAAAGAGCTGTTGCACTTTGTGATTTGAGCTTCCATTGCCAGATAACTTGGCAGGCACCAGACACAGCTACTGCAGGACTAGAAAGTTACATGAATACTAGAGGGAAAAAGCTGATTTGCTCACTAGGAGGCTCTATTAAGTGAACATCTGTTAACTGTAAAAATCCCATGCTCCAAATGGGAAAATATAATGAAATTCAAAGCTTTTGAGCAAATTAAAATCATAAAATACCAGAGGGCAGGAATAGCTGTTTCACTATTTTAAAATTTACATGGAAACTTGGAACAAGGCAAAACAAAGCAAAAACCACTTAAGATTATTTACTAGGGATATGGTATAGAGCTATCCTTTGCTTTGGGAGAAAGCAGGGAGTTGGGATAAAATGTGCTCTGTGAGGGAGTTCATGCAAAAAGCTCACCAGCTGATAACTGTTGACATAATAAAATATTTTGGCTCTGCAGTAAGAGGGCTCTAGTCAGAAAAGGAAAGTATGGAACTTGGCTGTGTCCTTCCCAGAGTCAGAGATTGTTATAGATTGGTGCTATCCAGATGCTCCTAAAGTCCTCAAGGAGGAAAAGGAAGGAGCGGGACTAAGTAGTTTTTCCATATGGTGTGTGTCCAAGAAAAATGCCTTAGCCATGTTGTATGTGGAGGGAACTGTGTTTAAAATGCTCTTCCCATTTGTTGTATACAAAGGAAAATGCTAGGGCAACTTTTATATTGGGATTTTGTGAAAATTCCATTAGCTGTTTGGTTGGTTGTTTTGAATTGCAACCATCCTAGACTAGGCAGCAAGAAAAAAACACAGGTTAACTAGAAAGAACAGATCTATGTGGAAGATAGGGTGAGATCAGTTTGATTTCAATACTACATAAATCCCTGTGGCCACTTGGGCGTTTGTTATATTAATGGCTTTGAACGCTTTAGCAGTGGCATTGGAGTTATTTAATCTTGTGATTATCTGTGCTGATTTCCTATGGGAGCAAAGGAGGGGTGGGGAGTTAACAAGGGATATGAAGCATAACGCAAGGGTCAAAGGTACTTAGCACACAAGAAAAATAGTGATTATTGTCAGGTGCATATAAATGGAATGGGCTTCTGGAAAGATGTGCTCTGCTCCATGTTTTGCGGAGCTCTAATTGGAGACCTAGCTTCTCTAATTGTGCAGTGAGGTCTAGCTACTGCAGTTAAGAGGGAAGCTGTATATCAGGGGGCAGAGGGTAAAACTTTTAAATAAGGCTTCTTTCCCAAATGCCTGAGCAAGAAATTGGAACAGAAATATACTGTAGAGCTAAAAAGTCTTAAAGTGCCTCTTAAATCTTTGCTACAATTACCATAATATGGAATAATAGAGCTGATACTATTTTTAAAAGCTTTTGAAGGTTGCAAGTAGCAGCCATAAATTGTGGGTTGCAGAAAATCTGTAAATGTAGTTTTTCCAGGGCTTTTTATTTTAATGAAAGAGAAAAGGTTTTAATAAAACCAGAGAGAACTAATAGGGGACATTGTGAGGTAATAGGAATGTCTCCTTAACTCCCGAATTGCAAAGAAGTCTAAATGATTGGTGGGTATGTGCTTATTCAGAAAAGAAAAAAAGTCAAGATTCTCCTTCCTGACCACATTGGGAACATTCAGGTAAGTTTGATTTATTAGGTCACAACATGGAGGTAGCCACGCATGGTAGCAAGAAATAATCTGGCAGAGATGTCAAAAGTTTGGAGAAAATGAAGCAGGTATTCTGGATCCTTTTGTGATGAAAAGAACAAAATGGCATTAGGATACTTTCTGTAAAAAGAAACTCAGTACCAATGACCTGATTGCTCTGGAAAAAAAGTGGTTTCCATGTCTGTTGAGATGTCATGGACAGGAGTTCTGAAAGAAAATCTGGTTATGATGTTATACTTACAGGTAATTTTCCTCATCCCTCCTCTCCACTCCAACCCCCACACCCAGTTCTACAGAAAGAAGAATGTGAATATCATTTTAGCAATCACAAATAGATACTAACCAAGATTGCCATTTCCATTTGAGATCAGTGATCAATGTTTGATGTATTGATAATACATAAACAAAAGGTCAATAGTAATTTGATGGTTGAGAGGAGCAGTATTGTTAAATGGAAGGTGGGTCTGTTACGTTTGGCAGATGGAGCCCCAAATGGTTGGAACTAGAAAACACTCTTCAGCTTTGCTTGCTGTGATGAAGACTGGGCAAATAATGCAGAGGCAGAACAATGTATCTGGAAGATTTCTTTATTTCTCCATTTCTTTTTCCTTCTCTTTTCCTTTCCTCTTCCCAAAATGGTGAACAAAAGTTCTTTAAAGACAGACTCTAAGGGTGTGATGGAGGAGACTGTACTCAGACAATTGGGTGTAATTTGACAAGCGCAATGGTGATAATGATGGTGGTTATGGGGGAACAACCACTAGAAACATCTGAGGGAGGGTGGCAGAAGGTGTTAATTTCTCTGAAAAAGTGACTTCAAATGTGAGCTTTGCTGACTGAGTTGGATAGAGATGAAAGGGAGGTAGGGAGAAAGGAAGATTGAGGAAGGAGGTAAGGTGGAGGACTAAGACATTTCATGTGTGGTGGGAAAAAGAAATATTTGAGTTGGAGAAGTGAGCAGAACTCAGACTATAGCCAACATTGTGCCCGATGCATAGTAACTTTTCATAAATATGAAAAGTGAATATCTGGGCCAGTTGTTGGCTTTTAAAAATAAGTAGTAATCAGAAGCCTCTCAGGTGCATCCGATCAATTTTTGCCTTTTTCATTTTTATAACAGAAATGCTACACCTATTATGCATTAACTCTTTATTCCCCTTCCCACTATCCTTGACAACCTACACTCTAATTTTTTTCTCTATGAGCTTGCATATTCTCTAATATTTTCTTTGTAGTTACCATGGGGCTTAAATTTACCATTCCAAATCTATAATAATCTTGTTTGCTTTGATACCAACTGAACTTCAATAGTACACACAAACTGTATTCCTATATTCCACTGTCCCCCACCTTTATATAGTTCTTGTCACAAATTATGTTTTTATATAAGTCCAAAACCACTAATTTCTTATTACATTTTATGCATTTGACTTTTAGATTATTAGGAAGTAGGAAGTAATAAGTGGAGTTACAAACCAAAAATACAATAGTACTGGCATTTATATTTACCCCTACCATTACCTTCGTTAGAGATATCTATTTCTTCATGTGGCTTCAATCTGTTGTCTATAGTCCTTTCCTTTCCAACTGCAGAGCTCTTTTTAACACCTCTTGTAGGGCCAGTCTTGTGGTGATGAACTCCTACAGTTTTTATCAGGGAATGTCTTGTATCTCTTTCATTTTTAAAAAATGGTTTCAAATATAGAATTCTTGGTTGACAGTTTGTTTGCTTAGAGCACTTTATGACATTCCAGTGTCTTCTTGCCTCTATAGTTACTGATGAGAAATCAGCATTTATTCTTATTGAGGCCCTCCTTCTATGTGACATGTCTGGCTTTCAGAAAGAATTCTATCTTTATATTTGGCATTTGAAAGTTTGATTATAATAATGCAATAGTATGAGTCTATTGAGGTTTATTGTCTTTGAGTTCATTGAGCATCATGGAGATACATATTCATGTCTTTTGTTAAATTTGGGAAGTTTTCAGCAATTATATTCTTGAATATTATCTCTGCTTCTTTTTCTCTTTTCCTTCTGAGACTTTCACAGTGCATATCTTGATATGCTTGATGGTGTCCCACAGTTTCCTCAGACTCTGTTCATTTTTCTTCATTCTTTCTTCTTTCTGCTTCTTAGACCGAATGGTTTCAATTGCATATCTTTACATTCACTGATTCTTCTGCCAGCTCTAATTTGCTATTGAATCCCTCTAGGGAATTTTTTATTCAGTTTCAGCTCTGTTAGGTTCCTTTTCATAATTTCAGTCTCTCTATTGATATTCTCTTGGGGTTTACATGTCATTTTCATGATATCCTTTAGTTCTTTGTCCATGTTTTCCTTTAGCTCTTTGAGCATATTTAGGACTTTTCTTTAAAAAAAAGTCTTTGGTGTTTCCCATGTCTGATCTTCCTAATTGATAGTTTCTAATGTTTTAATCTTATCATTTGCCTGGGCTATCACTTCCTGTTTCTTTGTAGGTTTTGTAACCTATTGTTTAAACTTGAACATTTTGATATTTTAATGTGTTTATTGCTGAAATTTAGACTCCATGGTATCTATTCCATAAGCTGTATCCAACCAGTTGTTATACCCAATTTTTTCCTTGAATGCTAGGAGCTAACAATAAAATAATAATAAAGAAGGAAAAAAAAAGAAAAGAAAATACCTTTCCTTGTCTTTGCAGATTCACCTGTATGAATGCTCTCCTTCAGAGCTTATCCATACAGTGACTTTAGAGAATAGTTCCAGGCCAAAGCATGGGGGTCTCACTGATCCTTTCTGAGCATTTGTCTTTTCTTGGGCATGCATGTGTGACCCTAGGTTTATACTAATATGATTGCCCTCGTTTCTTAGAAGTTAGTTTCCTCATGGTCTCTGGCACTGTATTGTATGCCAGTAATCCTTTGCCCCAGGCGGCCACTTGATTGCTCTCCCATAGCATAATATAGGAGATCTCTGTGAGACTCACCAAGCTGGTGAGGGGCAGGGGAAGGGCCAGCCAGGGTACCAAGAGATCCTACTGCTTTTAAGAAGGCTTTTACATGATTTGGCACTCATCCTGAGAAAGACATTTCTGCTTATTCTTGCTGGTTGTTCAAAGCTTCTATGGGGGTATGGAGCCCTGTAGCATCTTACTTTGCTATCTTGGTTGGGGTGAGCTGGCCATTATTTCTTCAAATGCTTTTTTCTATCTCTGCCTCCATTTTTCTGCTTAATATTTTCCTACAGTTTACTGTGGTTCTTTTTTTTCTCTTTTTGCTTCATTTTGATACATTCTACTGCTATGTTTTCACATTTACTTATATTTGCTTCTGCAGAATGTAGTCTGCTATGAAGCAGTTCCAGTGACTTTTCATTTCAGATACTGTATTTTTCATACCTAGAAGTTTCATTTGGATCTCACATCATCTATTTCTCTTCTCATTATGTTTATGGTTTTCTTTAAATACTTGAACATAGTTATATTAGCTGATTTATGGTATGATTTTATTAGTTCCATCATTTCTGTGATTGCTGGAAATTTTTAAAAATTAATTTTCCCCTGGTTTCATATAACATCATTTACACAGAAGAATACATTTTGTACTTTATTTCTTCTTCTGTGAGCTCCTGTCATTCCAAAGCACTCTTGAGGGGCAAGGTGTGGTTTCTGCTTGTTTTCAGAAAACTTCTCACTCTGGTCTATGACAGTTTCTCTTATTTCTTTGCCCTTTAATTTTCCTTCTCTCTACTTTCCCACACCTAGCATTATTTCTTCTATGGATCTGTGATCTATAGAAAGATCTCGACTTGCCTTTTTCTGCCTTTTGCCATATAAGATTTCTGAGATGAGGAAGCAAACAATAGCCTGGCCCTCTGCTTAAAACTGGGGTTGGAAAAAACAAATTTTAAAAATAGAAACTGTCCTGACACACACACACATTTATGCACACATAAACACACACACACACACACACACACACACACACACACACACACACACACCTGGTTAGTTCTTTAGATCTATAGTCCTATTAGTGGAATTACAGGGTTGTAGAGAGTATAAACTTTTTAAATGCTCTTGGAGCATCTTGCCAAACTTCCAGCAGATGGAGAATCTTTGTATTGAGCATTACCCAGATTTTCTAGCCAAATAGTAAAATAGAGAGCTCTACAACACGGTGACTGTTCACTTTAGTCCTTTCATTAAGTCTACACATTTAAGTACAAGTGCTCTCTGTCAGCATCCAAACCTTATTATGTGTAGCCCTAGTATCTAACCCAAAGTCACACTTGCTTATTGGATTCTAATAGCATTTCAGTCTTTACTGATCCTCCAATCAATCAAGCAGTTCTAAGTATCTCAGAGGACTTGAAAAGAGGCATCTATAGTACATTTATTAGACCAATCCATATCAGCCCTATTAATAATTATTTATTCCTATCCCAAAGCAATATGTAGATATGAATATATTAAATTTTGGTGCAGAAGCACCTTATTATTTATGAGACTGAAGCACATTGTAGGCAGGGTAAAAAGAAGTTGAAGAAAAGAACAATAAAAAGATATTAACATTGTATTCTTTTCCTTGATACTGAGATTATATTTAGGATATGTTTGCTAAATACCTATATAGAATAGCATTTGGTCAATGGTCAAGAAGATGCTTTCTCTCCTTTTCATCTCTTTCAATTTTAATAATTTAATCGGAAAATTTTACTATGATGATGTTTATTGAAAATTTTGCCGAGGTGGTAGGCTTTTTAAAATTATAATTGATTAATATTTATTGAGGATGTAATATAGAACTGAGCCCTACATGTTTTCATAGCATTATTAAACATTAGCATTAGCATGTTCCTAATATGTTTCTTCTCCTTTCTTCCTTGATGCTGACATTTCTAACCTCAGTCTCTTAGTCACCTGAATTTTAAATCTCCAAGTTATATTCAACTTTTCATTCTTCCCTCTAACCACCAGACATCCCATTTCTTCCATAATACCTATACTAGTTTCCTATTGCTGCTGTAACAAATTAACACAAACTTGGTGGCTTTAAACAACACAAATATATTACATTATGGTTCTTGAGGTCAAAAGCCTGAAATGGTTCTCCTTGGGCTAATATCAAGGTATCAACAGGGCTGCATTCCTTCTTGAGGCTCTGGAGGAGAATCCATTTATTTGCCTTTTCCAGCTTCAAGAGGCTGCCCACATTCCTTGGTTTGTGGCCATCTTCCATCTTTAAAGCCAGCAATGTGAGATTGAGACATTTTCACATTGCATCACTCTGACACTGAGTTTCTGCCTCACTCTTCCCCATTTAAGAACCCATGTGATTACATTCTGTGTGCTTAGCT
>JAQZBX010082487.1:0-13517 GCA_029593785.1 Cabassous unicinctus | reverse complement strand
CAGGAAAAGTAGCAACGAAATGCTTCTGAGCAATGAGCTTGGTTTGTCTCTTTTCTGCTCCTCAAAAACAGGGACCTCAACTTGGTGCAGCACAAACAATTCTGCAGACTAATTATGTGGAGCTTGGTGGCATAGAGAATGGGCTGTTTGGAAAAGACAGCAGCAGGAGAGAAGGCACTGCTAAAAATAGGAAAGAAAGAGGGGAACAGTGTAATCTTGGAAAAAAGAAACCAAGCTCTATTTCTCTTTTACATTTTGGTGTGTTGCTCATTGAAAAGTAGAAGTGAAAGAAAAAATTCACGAGCCAACTCAGGGCTATGAGGGAAAAAATAAAACAAAGGAGTCTTCAATACATGTACACTGTATACAACCAACAATCCACACAAGTTGAAGATAGGGTATGAAAATGTATTTTAAATATAAAGTATCATCACTATCTGGTGGAAATAATGTCATGACATTTTATCATGGTCTGTAAGAAATATTCCACCACATTTCCTGTGAAGCTGGAGGAAAGTGTTTTGAGTATACTGACTGACTGACTAAATGTGTTCTTTTTTTAGTTTATGCATTCTGTTAAGGAATATATATCGAGAAAAACAAGAATGTGGCCAATTGGAGGTGAAAATTAGATAGTATTCAGATTAGGACGATGATGTTCCCTCACACACCCAATAGGTGTATTTAAAATTAAAAAAAAAATTAAGTCCTCAGTAATATCCAGATTTTAAAAGAATGGTTAATTAACAATTTTGGTCTGCAAATAAATCTTTACTTAGACAAACCCTGTCTATGCTAATTGGAAATGAAAGGCTTTAGTGATTATAAATAGTAAACACTTTAAAAATAAGAGACTTCAAAGAGAAGAGTTTGTGTGGCATTGATATTTTACATAAATTTTTGTACTAGATTTTCTTCCTAAGAGTTATTGAAACAATAATAAACTACTTTAACTTGGAGAATAATATTGGGAGGACAAGAAATGCTTCTCAGCATTCTTCCATTCATCTCTTCAATCATTATTAAACATTTTTAGTAGCTGTATAATAATGATAATTAATAAAGAAAAACCAGAAGAATAAAGATGAAATGATTCACTTCTCAATTTATTTGTTCATACTGATATACATAGGTGTTTTCCTAGCTGCCCTAGAGCAAATTTTTTTGTTTATCTATCAGTTTATTGATATGTGATCCGATACTACATCATGTGGACAGTGAAAAATTAATGGCTTTTTTAATGCTGTTAAATGGTCTCTATTTTAAAATTATGAACTGGAAAGGATATTAGATTGAAATAAAACGTTAATTCTAAAAGGGAGTCTAGGTAAATTGATAATTCAGAGGAGATCTTTTTCCATGTTTTCACAATTGCTTACTGAATGTTTAGAGCCCTCCAGATTTTGTTTCAAGAAAACCATTCTTGATTTTCTGGACATCATTGGGCTGTTCTTGAGAGATTGTGATGCAGGTATCCATACATAAGCACCTGCTCTTATGACATATCATAATTTTTTAGAAGTATTGGAACTAAAATCAAACTCATTCTTACAAAGAAACAGAATCCACATATACACAAATGAAACCAAGAAATTCAGCAAACAAAATAGCTCCCAACATCCATATTTCACCTATGGCTTATGATGGACATTGCCAAAACCCAGAAGAGAAAAAGGGACTTGTGTGTCCACAAGGTGAGAAAGAGTGAATCACATGTTTACAAGATATCATGGGGGAGAGGAATGGTTCATATAATTCAAGCACCTAATCCATCAACAGAGTGCATCATCCTCCATTTATCCACGTGTTATTATAGCCTCAAACAATGAGGAAACACAAAAGAAGACCAGTTTAAAGAAATAGGTAATTTCAAATTTTCATATTTGTCTCTCACCACTCTCTATCTTTTAATATATGTTTTTAGTCATGCATATCAGTCATACATGAACCTATATAAAATTTAAGTCTAAAGCAGGAATCTCAAACTTTGAAAATTAAGGGGAATAACACCTTAAGTGGTCCCATCTCAGGCAGAAATTTGAAATGTGATTCATTTTTAAATATTGGACAGAATTTCTGAGACATGAATAATAACCATTATCCATGGCTCAACTTGGGTGTACAATTCCTGACATCCCCACGATTTTTAAAACAAATCTGTTTTATTGAGACATATTAAGCCAATGTTGTCTTGTCCAATATGTACTTTCCCTGGTCCTTGGTACATTCACAGTGGTTTGCATTCAAATCTTGATTCATTATTAAACCTTTTCAATAGCTCTATAAAAATTAAAATAAATTAGAAAAAAAAACAGAAGAATAAAGAATATATAATTCACCTCTCAAACCTTTTGTTGAAAATAACATACATAGGTATTTTTCTGGCTTTACTTGAATAAGTTTTTTTGCTCATCTATCAGTTTTATGGATATGTGATCCCATCCTACAACTTGTGGACAAAGTGAACAATGAATGGCATTTTTAAAGATGTTGAAAATGTCTTTATTTTAAAATCATGAACCGAAACTGATATTACTTTGAAAGAATATCTTAACTTTAAAAGGGAGTGTAGATAAATTAATAATTCAGAGGGGATATTTTTCCTTGATTTCACAATTGTTTACTGAATGTTAAAAGGCTCTGGATTTCATTTCAAGGAAACCATTCCTTATATTCTGGACATCATTGGGCAGTTCCTGAGTGTAGAGACATTTTGAGGAAGGTATTCATGTATAAATACCTGATCTTTTGACATATTGAAATTTTTTAGAAAATATTGGAAATAAAATCAAATTAATTCTTACAAAGAAACGTAATCCACATATAGACAAATGAAAACCCAGGAACTCAGAGTTCAAATATCTCCCGGTACCCAAATTTCTTCTGTGGCTCATGGAGGACCATGCCAACACCCAGAAGAGAAAAAGGGGACTGTAGAGTCCACAAGGTGACGAAGGGTGACTCAAATGTTTACAAGATATCATGGGGGAGAGGAATGGTTCATAAAAGTCAAGGACCTAAAACATCAAGCAGATTATACTGCCCTCCATTCTATGCACACGTGTTTACAGCTACCAAAAATGAAGAAACACAAAATTAAGAACACCTTAGAGAAATAGGAAATTACAAACCTTCATATTTGTCTCTCATCAACCTCTTTCTCTTAATATATATTTTTAGTGATGCATATCAATCGAACATGAACACTTATAAACTTGAAGTCTAGAGCAGAAATCACGACCTTAGAAAATAAAGGGGCATAACACCTTAGAATGGTCTCATCTCCAACAGAATATTGAATTTTTATTCATTTTCAAAAATTAGCCAGAGCATTTCTGAAATACGACTAATAGCTATTATCAATGGCTAAACTTGGGTTAACAATTCCTGACATCCCCGAGATTTTTTTAAATAAATCTATTTTATTGAGACATATTAAACTAATATCTTTTTTATCCAATATGTAAATTATCTGGTCCATGTTATATTCACAGTGGTGTTCATTTATCTCATCAATCATTATTAAACCTTTCACTAGCTTTATATTAATTATAATAAATAAAGATATACTAGAAAATTAAAGAAGAAATTATTCACCTCTCAATCCATTTGTTGACACTGACAGACATAGGTGTTTTTTTTTGGCTGGCCTTGGACAACTTTTCTTTTCATCTATCAGTTCTATTCATATGTGATCACATAATACATCATTTGGAAAAAGTGAACAATGAATGGCGTTTTTAAAGCTGTTGAAAGTTCTTTCTTTTAAAATTATGAACTGAAACGGATATTAGATTGAAAGAAAATATTAATTTTAAATGGTGTGTGCATAAATCGATAATTCAGAGGATATCTTTTTCCATGATTTCACGATGGTTCACTGAATGTTTGGAAGGCTCTGGATTTTTTTTCTAGGAAACAATTCTTGATATTCTGGACAACATTGGGTTGTTCTTGTGTGCAGAGAGAATGTGATGCATATATCCATATATAAATACCTACTCTTATGACATATTGTAATTTTTTAGAAAGATTTGGAGATAAAATCAAATTCATTCTTACAATGAGACAGAATCCACATATACACAAATCAAAAGCTAGGAACTCCAGGTAAAAATAGCTCCCAGCCTCCAAATTTCTCCTATGTCTTATGAAGATTCTTGCCAATACCCAGGAGAGAAAAAGGGACTTGTGGATTCCACAAGGTGACAAAGTGTGACTCTAAGGTTTACAAGATATCATGGGGGAGATGAATAGTTCATAAAAGTAAGGACCTAATCCATTATGCACAATGTTCCAAAGTCCACGCTATGCACACGTGATTATAGCCTCCAACAATGAAGAAACACAAAAGGAAGACCACTATACAGAAATAGGTAAGTCCAAAGCTTCATATTTGTCTATCACCCCACTATTTCTTTTAATATATATTTTTAGTGATGCATATCAATCATACATGAACATACATAACCTTGAAGTCTAGAGAAGAAATCATGACCTTAAAAATAAAGTGGCCTAACACCTTACAGTGTTCCCATCTCTAGGAGAAACTGAATAGTGATTCAAATTTTAAAAATTATCCAGAGCATCTTTGAAACACGACTAATAACTATTATCCATGTCTCCTCTTGGGTGTACAATTCCTGTCATAACCATGCTTTTTAAAACAAATCTGTTTTGTTAAGACATATTAAACCAATATCCTTTTCATGCAAAATGTACATTCCCAGGTCCTAGGTATATTCACGGTGGTGTGCATTCATCTCTTCATTCATTTTTAAACCTTTTTAGTAGCTGTATAATAATGATAATAATTTTTTTAAAACCCAGAAGAATAAAGATGAAATGATTCACCTCTCAATACATTTGATAACGCTGACATGTATAGGCGATTTTCTGGCCATCCTTGGACAACTTATTTTGTTTATCTATCAGTTTTATTGTTCTGTGATCCCATACTATATCATGTGGACAAAGTGATCAATGAATGGCTTTTTAAAATCAGTTGAAAGGCCTTTATTTTAAAATTATGAACTGAAAAGGATATTGATTGAAAGAAAATGTTAATTTTAAAAGGTAGTGTATGTAAATCGATAATTCAGACTAGATCTTTTTCCATGATTTCACAATTGCTTACTGAATGTCTAGAATGCTCCAGATTTTGTTTCAAGGAAACCATTCCTGATGGTCTGGACATCATTGGGCTGTTCTTGTGAGTAGAGGGATTGTAATGCAGATATCCATATATAAGCACTTGCTCTCATGACATATCGTAATATTTTAGAAAGAATTGGAAATAAAATCAAACTCATTTTTACAGAGAAATAGAATCCCCACATGCACAAATGAAAACTCAGGAACTCAGATTTCAAATAGCTCCCAGCCTCCAAATTTCTCCTAAGGCTTATGAAGGACTTTGCTAACACCCAGAATAGAAAAGGGGACTTGTAGACTCCACAAGGTGAGAAAGAGTTACTCACATGTTTACAAGATATCATGTGAGAGAGAAATGGTTCATAAAATTCAAGGACCCAATCCATCTACAGAGGGTACCACCCTCCATTCACTGCATGTGTGATTATAGCCTCCAACAATGAAGAAACACAAAAGGAAGACCGTTTTAAAAAAAATAGGTAATTCGAATTCTTCATATTTGTCTCAAGACCTTCAATATTTTAATATATATTTTTAATGAAGCATATTAATCATACATGAACATACATAAGTGTGAAGTCTAGAGAATTCATGAACTTAGAAAATAAAAGGGGATAACACCTTACAGTGGTCCAATCTCCAGAAGAAACTTGAAAGGTGATTCATGTTTAAAAATTGGCCTAAGCATTTATGAAACATGAT
Source organism: Cabassous unicinctus (assembly GCA_029593785.1). Lineage (NCBI taxonomy): Eukaryota > Metazoa > Chordata > Mammalia > Cingulata > Chlamyphoridae > Cabassous > Cabassous unicinctus. The sequence continues at coordinate 7,661 of JAQZBX010082487.1, read as the reverse complement.
TAATAATGATTATCCATGGCTCCACTTGGATGTACAATTCCTAACATCCCCATTATTTTAAAAACAAATCTGTTTAATTGATACATATTAAACCAATATCTTTTTTATCCAATTTGTACATTCCCTTGTCCTTGATATATTCACAGTGGTGTGCATTCATCTCCTCAATTATTTTAAAATATTTTAAATAGCCCTATAATAATTATAATAAGTAAAGAAAATCCAGAAACATAAAGAAGAAATTATTCACTTTTCAATTCGTTGACACTGACATACATACGTGTTTTTCTGGCTGTCCTGGAACAACTTTTTATGTTTATCTATCAGTAACCCCATATTACATCATGTGGAAAAAATGAACAAAGAAGGATGAACTGAAACGGATATTACATTGAAAGAAAATGTTAACTTTAATAGGGAGTGTAGGAAAATCGATAATTCTGAGGAGCTCTTTTTCCATGCTTTCATGATGGTTTACTGAATGTTTAGAAGGCTACAGATTTTGTTTCAGGGAAACCATTTCTCATATTCTGGATATCATTGGATTCAAATATTTACAAGATATCAAGAGAGGAGGAATGGTTCATAAAAATCAAGGGCTTCTTTTTAAATGGGTTGTTTGTCTTTTTACTTTGGAGGTGTAGGATTTCTTTATATATTCAGGATATTAGGCTCCTATCAGATATATGGTTGCCAAATATTTCTTTCCCTTTGTGTAGTCTGCCTTTTTAGTTTCTTAATAACCCCCCTTGAGGTGCCAAATTTTTTAATTTTGATGAGATCCCATTTATCTATTTTTTCTCTTGCTACTCGTGCTTTTACCGTGAAGTTCATGAAACCATTTCTTATTACGAGGTTCTGTAGTTGCTTTCCTACATTATCTTCCAAGGTCTTTATGGTTTTGGCTCTTATATTTTGATCTTTGATCCATCTTAAGTTGAGTTTTGTATGAGGGGTGACATGGTATTCTTCTCTCATTCTTTTGGAAATGGATATCCAGTTCTAGCACAACATGTTAGAGAGTCCATTCTCTCCCACCTGTGTGGGCTTGGAGACCTTGTTGAATATCAGATGACTGTATATGCAAGGATGTATATCAGAACTCTCAATTCTGTCCATTGTTCAGCAAGTCTATGCTTGTGCCAATACCATGCTGTTTTGATCACTGTTGCTTTGTATTATGTTTTAAATGCACGTAATGGGATACCTCAAACGTAATTTTTCTTTTTCAATATGTCTTTGGAATTCGTGGCCTCTTACCTCTCCAAATATATTTTGTGGTTAGTTCTTCCAGGTCCTTAGAAAATACAGTGTTGATTTTTATTGGGATTGCATTTGTACATTAATTTGTGTAGGATAGACATCTTGATGATTAGTCTTCCTATTCATGAACAGGGAATATTCCTCCATTTATTTAAGTTTTCTTTGATTTCCTTTAAAAGTGTCATGTACTTTTCTGTATAGAAGTCTTTTATATCTTTAGTTAAATTTATTCCTAGGTATTTGATTCTTTTAGCTTCTATTGTAAATGGTATTTATTTCTTGATTTCCTCCTCAGATTGCTCGTTATTGTGTACAGAAATGCTATTGATTTTGGAGCATTGATCTTATATCCTTCAATATTACTGAACTCCTTTATAAGTTCTAGAAACTTTTTTGTAGATTTCTCAGGGCTTTCTATGTATAGGATCATGTCGTCTGAAAATAATGAAATTTTTACTTCTTTTTTTCCCATCTGGATGCCTTTTATATCATTTTCTTGCCTCAGTGATTGAGCAAGTACTTCTAAGACAATGTTAAGTAGGAGTGGTGATAGTAGGCATCCTTGTCTATTTCCTGATATCAGAGGGAAGGATTTTCAGATTTCACCACTGAAGATGATGTTAGCTTTGGGTTTTTCATATATACCCTTTCTTATATTCAGAAAGTTTCCTTCAATTCCTATATTTTGCTGTGTTTTTATCAGGAAACAGTGCTGTATTTTGTCGAATGTTTTTTCTGCATCTGTAGAGATTATTATGTGATTTTTTTCTTTCAATCTGATTATGTAGTGTATTACATTATTTAATTTTCTTATATTGAGCCATCCTTGCATACCCGGGATGAAATCCACTTGGTCATGTTGTATAATCCTTTTGATATGTTGCCGAATGTGATTATCAAGCATTTTGTTGAGGATTTTATCATCTAGGTTCATTAGAGAAATTGGTGTGTAATTTTCATATCTTGTGGCATCTTTGGTTTTGGCATTAGGGTAATGTTGGCATCATAGAATGAGTTAGGAAATACCCCTTCTACTTCTATTTTTTGTAAGAGCTTAAGCAGAATTGGTATTAGCTCTATCCAGAATGTTTGGTAGAATTCAGCTGTGAAGCCATCTGGTTTTGGGCTCTTCCTACTCGGGAGGTTTTTGATGACTGAGTCTATCTCTTTACTTGTAATTGGACTTAGGGGTTCATCAATTTCTTCTTTCATCAATATAGGCTGTATGTGAGGTTCTAGAAACTTGTCCATTTCCTCTAAATTATCATTCTTGTTGGCATATAATTTTTCAATGTATCCTCTTATGATACTGTTTATTTCTGTAGGATCATTAGTGATATCCCCTTGATCATTCCTTATTTTGTCTGTTTTCATTTTTTCTCTCTTCTCTCTTTTTCTTTGTTAGTCTCACTAAGGGTTTGGCAATTTTATTGATATTCTCACAGAACCAGCTTTGGTATTTTTTATTGTTTCTAGTGCTTTCTTATTCTCTATTTCATTTAGTTCTGCTCTAATCTTTGTTATTTCCTTCTTTCTACTTCCTTTTGGTTTACTTTGTTGTTGTTTTTCCATTTCCTCCAAGTGTTCATTTAGGTCTTCAATTTTAGGTCTTTTTTCTTTTTTAATATATGCATTTATGGCTATTAACTTCACTCTCAGTACTGCTTTTGCTGCATCCCATAGGTTTGATATGTTGTGTTGTCGTTTTCATTAGTTTCAAGGTAGTTACTGATTTCTTTTGAAATTTCCTCCTTGACCCACTGTTTGTCTAAGGGTGTGTTGTTTAACTTTCATACCCTTGTTCCTAACCTGTTTCTCTAGCCTTTACCGATTTCCAATTTCATTCTGTTGTGGTCAGTGATATTACTTTGTATAATCTTAATTTTTCTGAATTCATTGAGAGTTCTTCTGTGGCCTAGCGTGTGGTCTATCTTGGAATATGATCCATATGCACTCGAGAAGAATGTAAATCCTGCTGTATTTAGGTGTAGTCTTCTGTATATGTCTATTAAGTCCAGGTCCTCTATTGTATTGTTCAGCGCCTTTGTTTCTTTATTGATTCTCTCTCCAGATGTTCTATCTAATGATGATAATGGTGTACTAAAATCCCCCACTATAATTGTAGAGGCATTTATTTCTCCACTTAGTTTTTCCAGAGTTTGCCACCTGTATTTTGAGGCACCCTGATTAGGTGCATAAATATTTCTGATTCTTCTCTCTTCTTGAGAAATTACCACCTTTACTCATATATATTGTCCATTTTTGTTTCTTACAATAGTTTTGCATTTAAAGTCTATTTTGACTGATATTGAATAGCTACTCCTACCTTTTTTTACCTATTGTTAGCTTGTAAAACTGTTTTCCATCCATTCACTTTCAGCCTACTTGAATCCCTGGGTCGTAGGTGGGTTTTTTGTAGACAGCATATAGAGGGATCATATTTCCTTATCCACTCTGCTAGTCGGTGTATATTGTTTGGAGAATTTAATCCATTAACATTCAGTGTTATTACTCGCAATGAATTTCTTACTTCAGCAATTTTTTCTTTGGGTTAATGTATGTCATACTTTGTTTGTTTCTGTTTTTGTCCTTTTAGTTGTTTATATACTCTCCTCCAACTCTCTTTCCCTTGTTTTTTCCTTTCAACTTGTAGAACTTTCTTCAGTGTGTCTTGAAGTGCTGATCTTTTATTGGCATAGTCTCTTAATTTCGGTTTTTCTGTGAATATTTTGAACTCTCCATCAGCTTTAAATGGGTTTTGATGGATACATAATTCAGAACTGGATTTTTTTTCTTTTACTACTTTGACTATGTCATACTGCTGTCTTCTTGCCTCCATGGTTTCAGCTGTGAAATCAGCACTTAATCTTATTGTGCTTCCCTTGTACATGATGGCTCTCTTTTCTCTTGCTGCTTTGAGTATTTTCTCTTTGTCTTGAGCATTGGACATTTTGACAAGTATATGTCTTGTATTTGGCCTGTTGGGTTTTATAGACTTTGTGGTGCACTGTGCTTCCTGAATCTGCACATCCATATCTCTCAATGGGGCTGAGAAGTTTTCAGCCCTTATTTCCTTCAACACTCCTTCTATTCCCCTTCCCTTCTCTTCTCCTTCTGGGATGTGCATAATGTTCATGTTTGTGTGTTTTAGGTTTTTGGTTATTTCCCTGAATCGCTGCTGATTTTTTCATTCTTTTTGTCTATCTGTTCTACTATCTGTTTGATTTCAGAGGTATTGTTTTCCACATCACTAATTTTTTCTTTTGCCTGTGCAAATCTACTGTTATGTGAATCCAGCTTCTTTTTGAATTCTTGGCTTGTGTCATTGATCATCTTCATATCCATTATCTTTTCCTGTATGTTTACAATTTCTTCAGTGTTTCCCCAGTGTCTTCTTTCTCTCCTTATTCTCTTCCTTCACTTTTTTAAGTTGGTCCATGGTGTTTGTTTGGAAAGCTTTGATTAGCTGTTCAATGTTCTGCATCACTTCCTGGGTTTTAGTTTGTTCATTGGAGTGGTCCATGTTTTCCTGTTTATCACTGTGGTTTGTAATTTTTTATTTCCATCTAGTCATCTTTTATCTTGGTGGGTTTATTCATTTGATTAGCTTCTCTCTCTGCTCTAGAGTTTTATTTAGCTGGTGGTTCTGTGTCTGTGTTTTTTCTCTTTGATTATTTTTCTTCTTATTTTATTTCCTTGCTTCTTTCTTTGTTCCCATGAAGGCAAAATATTAGTGCCAGAGGAATCAAAAGATGTGAATAAGGAAGAAGGATAATAATAATATCGATAAAAGTTTGAAGGGAGGCCAAATAAGACTTAATGAAATGAATATTTAACTCATGTAGGCAGTATAGAGTAAATGGAAAAAAGGGAAGTACATAAAATGGGCTGGGAAATTAAATAGAGGAATATATATATAATGATTAAATGGCTAGAATTATGAGGAGGGAGGGAAAGAGTAAAGAAAGGGGTGAAAGGAAAAAGTATATGTTAAGTAAAAAAGAAGAAAACAAAAGAGATAGAATACAAATTGACACCCTTAAGTTGTGGGTTTGAGAGGTGAATTATATATTCTTTATTCTTCTGGTTTTTTTTTAAATTCATTTTAATTTTTATAGAGCTATTGAAAAGGTTTAATAATGAATCAAGATTTGAATGCAAACCACTGTGAATGTACCAAGGACCAGGGAAAGTACATATTGGACAAGACAACATTGGCTTAATATGTCTCAATAAAACAGATTTGTTTTAAAAATCGTGGGGATGTCAGGAATTGTACACCCAAGTTGAGCCATGGATAATGGTTATTATTCATGTCTCAGAAATTCTGTCCAATATTTAAAAATGAATCACATTTCAAATTTCTGCCTGAGATGGGACCACTTAAGGTGTTATTCCCCTTAATTTTCAAAGTTTGAGATTCCTGCTTTAGACTTAAATTTTATATAGGTTCATGTATGACTGATATGCATGACTAAAAACATATATTAAAAGATAGAGAGTGGTGAGAGACAAATATGAAAATTTGAAATTACCTATTTCTTTAAACTGGTCTTCTTTTGTGTTTCCTCATTGTTTGAGGCTATAATAACACGTGGATAAATGGAGGATGATGCACTCTGTTGATGGATTAGGTGCTTGAATTATATGAACCATTCCTCTCCCCCATGATATCTTGTAAACTTGTGAGTCACTCTTCCTCACCTTGTGGACACACAAGTCCCTTTTTCTCTTCTGGGTTTTGGCAATGTCCATCATAAGCCATAGGTGAAATATGGATGCTGGGAGCTATTTTGTTTGCTGAATTTCTTGGTTTCATTTGTGTATATGTGGATTCTGTTTCTTTGTAAGAATGAGTTTGATTTTAGTTCCAATACTTCTAAAAAATTATGATATGTCATAAGAGCAGGTGCTTATGTATGGATACCTGCATCACAATCTCTCAAGAACAGCCCAATGATGTCCAGAAAATCAAGAATGGTTTTCTTGAAACAAAATCTGGAGGGCTCTAAACATTCAGTAAGCAATTGTGAAAACATGGAAAAAGATCTCCTCTGAATTATCAATTTACCTAGACTCCCTTTTAGAATTAACGTTTTATTTCAATCTAATATCCTTTCCAGTTCATAATTTTAAAATAGAGACCATTTAACAGCATTAAAAAAGCCATTAATTTTTCACTGTCCACATGATGTAGTATCGGATCACATATCAATAAACTGATAGATAAACAAAAAAATTTGCTCTAGGGCAGCTAGGAAAACACCTATGTATATCAGTATGAACAAATAAATTGAGAAGTGAATCATTTCATCTTTATTCTTCTGGTTTTTCTTTATTAATTATCATTATTATACAGCTACTAAAAATGTTTAATAATGATTGAAGAGATGAATGGAAGAATGCTGAGAAGCATTTCTTGTCCTCCCAATATTATTCTCCAAGTTAAAGTAGTTTATTATTGTTTCAATAACTCTTAGGAAGAAAATCTAGTACAAAAATTTATGTAAAATATCAATGCCACACAAACTCTTCTCTTTGAAGTCTCTTATTTTTAAAGTGTTTACTATTTATAATCACTAAAGCCTTTCATTTCCAATTAGCATAGACAGGGTTTGTCTAAGTAAAGATTTATTTGCAGACCAAAATTGTTAATTAACCATTCTTTTAAAATCTGGATATTACTGAGGACTTAATTTTTTTTTTAATTTTAAATACACCTATTGGGTGTGTGAGGGAACATCATCGTCCTAATCTGAATACTATCTAATTTTCACCTCCAATTGGCCACATTCTTGTTTTTCTCGATATATATTCCTTAACAGAATGCATAAACTAAAAAAAGAACACATTTAGTCAGTCAGTCAGTATACTCAAAACACTTTCCTCCAGCTTCACAGGAAATGTGGTGGAATATTTCTTACAGACCATGATAAAATGTCATGACATTATTTCCACCAGATAGTGATGATACTTTATATTTAAAATACATTTTCATACCCTATCTTCAACTTGTGTGGATTGTTGGTTGTATACAGTGTACATGTATTGAAGACTCCTTTGTTTTATTTTTTCCCTCATAGCCCTGAGTTGGCTCGTGAATTTTTTCTTTCACTTCTACTTTTCAATGAGCAACACACCAAAATGTAAAAGAGAAATAGAGCTTGGTTTCTTTTTTCCAAGATTACACTGTTCCCCTCTTTCTTTCCTATTTTTAGCAGTGCCTTCTCTCCTGCTGCTGTCTTTTCCAAACAGCCCATTCTCTATGCCACCAAGCTCCACATAATTAGTCTGCAGAATTGTTTGTGCTGCACCAAGTTGAGGTCCCTGTTTTTGAGGAGCAGAAAAGAGACAAACCAAGCTCATTGCTCAGAAGCATTTCGTTGCTACTTTTCCTG
>JAQZBX010082486.1:0-13519 GCA_029593785.1 Cabassous unicinctus | reverse complement strand
GCAGCGGGACCTCACAGCAAGGGGAAGATAAGCAGACACGGAGAAGACACACAGCGAATGGACACAGCAAGCACAAGCAGCAAGGGGGGGATAAATAAATAAATAAATAAATCTTAAAAAAAAAAAAAAGAGTTAGATAAAATGCTTTATATTTTATTTCCTTGTATTGGTTGTTCTCCCACACTGTCTACTGCTTATTACTTCAAAATCAAGTGGCCAATGATGAACATATGTTCTATAACTACTACCGTAACTTCTACCTTACCTGTCAATCTTAGACTGATTCTCCATAGAAGTTTAGGAAGTTGTTTAATGAAGTATTTGGTTGAGTTCTAAACCCTAGTTTCCTACTTCCAGCATGGTGGAAGTGGGCACAATGACAGGCCCTCTCACGAGAAAAAAAAAAAAAGAATTTACTTGGCAAAAATTATTAAAAAACACTATTATTTAAAGTATCTAGAAATTGTCCAAAGGGCATACAGCAAATAGTGAAGCATTCACCAAGAAGAACTACTAAAATCTTGGTAAGAATAGTGTCTGTGGCATTTGAGACCCTCCCTGCTTCTTTAACACACTCCCTGCCCCAACTCTATGTTTCTGCAGCTCTTCCCTAGGTAGGTGCAGAGAAGCAGACTCTCTCTCACCCAGGCTTCCAATCTGGGGCTACAGTTTCCCTACAGGAGGGGCAGACTGCCATTTATCATCCTTCCAACTACCTGTCACGGAAGCTCTATTCGGGTGGGTACAGCAGAAAGGAATTGTATGTCTTTCTCCAAAAAGCTTCCACTTAGAGGTCAGAAGCTCTATTCTAAGTGCAGAAAGCCCATTATGCTGGGGTCCTAACCAGCCCCACTTCAGATTATCAGAAGGCAGAGTCTCCATGGTGGGAGGCACAAGCCAAGAAAACCAGGGGCTGCCACCTCCTCACTCCAGTACACATTTGTAGAGTGGGTACATCATTCTGGGAAAGCAATTCCCTGCCTCCAACTCCGATGCAGTGGTGCAGGGTTTCTTCCCAAGTAAAAGGCAGGCCACAAGGACTAAGCCTCTGCAGGTCTGCCTGAAAGGACTGGCTTCTATTGTAACAGAGCATGGAAAATTCTATGCCTAAAGGACCTTGTCAAAAACAATGGAAATCTTGGTGGAGGGCAATTAAGAGTAGGCTGATAGCTTCAAGATACTTGCAAAAAGCAGAGCAGTCAGAAATTTAATAGAGAGAACCAAGGAAAGAGATAGTCAAGAAGAGCCTTTCCTGATATCACAGTCAACTATGGGAGTCTGGAAAACTGAGTATGCGCTAGGCTGCACTCACTCAGGAGCAATCAGAGCACGATGTGGAGGAAGACTTGCGAACAATTCCAGCTAAATTATCCTTCAAAAATGAAGGAGAAATAGATGGTCACAGATTAAAATAACTAGGAGAATTTGTTGATAGAAGACCTACCTGACAAAAATACTAAAGCATTTCTTAAGTCTAAAAAGAAATGATTCCAGAAATTAATTGTTATCCTCATAAAAAAGGAAAGAGTACCAGTAAATGTAATTATGTAGGTAATTACACAATACAGTACAATTGCACATTTCTTCTCCTTTCTTCTTCTAACTGATTCAAATTGCATAAAACAATACATATATACTTGTATTGGTGGGCCTAAAACACACAAAAATGTAATATATTTGACAATAGGTGGGTGGGATAAAAGAGGTATTGGAGTAAGAACATGACACCAAATGGTAACTCAAATCCAAAGGAAGTGATGATGAGAGCAAGACAGTGTAAATAAGAAGATTAATATAACAAAATCTATACATATATGTTTATTTTCCTTTCTTCTCCCAGCTTCTTTAAAAGACATAATATTATTATTTTAGTTTCCTAGGCTGACTAAGCAAATACCATGCAATGGGTTGGGTTAAACAGTGGGAATTTGAGGCTGGGAAAATGTCCAAATCAAGGAATCATCAGTGTGATGCTTCTTCCTTGACTGGATGCTGGCGATCCCTGGTTCCTCTGTCACGTGGCAAGGCAAATGGCAGCATCCCTGGTCTCTCCCTTCAATTCTGGGTTTCATTGGTTTCAGCTTCTTGCTTCCATGGCTTTCTCTCTCTCTGTCTGAATTCTTTTATAAAGGACTCCAGTAATAAGATTAAAACCCATCGTGATTGAGGTTAACTGAAGTAACCTCACCAAAAGGTCCTACTGACAAGGGGTTTATGCCCACAGAAATGGATTAGAGTTAAGAACATGTTTTTCTGGGGTACATGCAGCTCCAGATCACACTACTCTCTGGACTCCACAAAAGGCAGTTCTGGTCAGTCCTAACCTCTGGTGTTTGAGTGTGAACTCACTTGTAAATAGGAATTTTGAAGATATTTTTAATTAACATGTACCCAAAACTGAATGAGGGTGGATCCTAATCCACTATGGCTTAAGTCCTTATAAGCAAAAAAATTTGGATATAGAAGGAGAAACCAGAGGCTGCAGCCAGAACCTGGGAGTCAACAGAACCTGGAAGAGAAAAGAGAAGATGCAGCCATGTGGGTTGTAGTGTGACAGGAAAGCCAGAGACCCCAAAGATCACTGGGTACCAGCCCCAGAGTGCCACATTCTTTGGGGGAGAAAGCATAGCCTTACTGATGCCTTGATTTTGGACTTTTCCTAGCCTCAAAACCATGAGCCAATGAATTCCCATCATTTATACTAATCTTTTGTATGGTATGTGTTTTAGCAGCTGGGAAACTAAGACAAAGATGATATGTTTAGCTTATTCAGCTGCATTTTAAAAATATAAATCTGATCGATGTCTTCAATTGTTCCAGTCTACTTAACATGGCTGATAAGACTTACATGATCTAGTCCCTACGTACTTCTACTGGCCCATTTCTCCCACTCTCTGACTCACATTCTTCCCTCCAGCTGTACTGAACATCTATCTGGTTCTCCAAAGTGGCATGCTCTCTGTGCCCAGTGGCCTTTGAGTATGTATGGATTTCTTTGCTTAGAATATTCTTCCTCCCATCGTCCTTCCCTAACCCCATCCCCAGCAGGATTAATATACATCTTCAGGTCCATACTTCTTTTTGTCTCTCCTCATCACCTTCCTCACACTTAATCGCAGGCTTACCACTTCTTACAATCTCCATTGAAGCCAGTAGTCTCCAAGGTAGGGGGCTGTGATCCAGCACAGAATACCATCGAATACAAAATGGGTATATGTCAAATGACTCTGGCTCACTCTGGTGTGGGGAATAAATAAGCCAATATATTTAACATGCACTATGAAATGAAACAAACACATATTTTTTGTTGTACATGTATCCTAATTATCTCCTTTGAACTTAGAGGGATGATTCTTAGCTCTAGCAATATGGGTTTCCAGAAATCTGTGCTCCTTTAGTGACTTTATAAACTTGAGGAGGTTTCAGTTTTTTCCTCTACAGTATAAAGCATTTCTTTCTTTCATTAATTGGTTCTCCTTTGTTATGAAAATTTCCCTTTCATGTGCTTTGTTGTGAGAACTTCAAAAATTGGGAAATGTTTGGAGTTAGGTCCTCATTTCTAATATATGGAAATATTAGCCATATTTGAACTTCCTTTGTCTGCATTTATATACCTATAAATAAAGTATTTTCCTCTCTCCTCATGGTACAGCTAACAGTGGATGTCAAGGCAGTTCAATATTCTCCAGTGATGGGATTCTAACAAAAGATTAATTTAGTACTGTGGTAATTGTTTTATGGTTATTGTGCTTAAAGCATACATATTAATGAAAATTGGAGCACATCGTTTTTTATTATATAGATGAGTCTACCAATCGAACATCTTTCACACTGGATGCTGAGCAATTCACAAGACATCCCGGGTCCCGTGTTTGCATATCGGGAGGTTATGAGTCACTTACTGGTAGTATGCGGTGACAGAGCCAGATAGGCCTGGGGTGTGTCTTGTGGAGGAGTCTCTGACAGCCTGTATTTACCCATTGGACATACATGCGCATCTTCCTAAGCATCCATTTAGCTGACAATCTGGGAAATGTCAGCGTTCTAATTAACTCCAACCAGAGAAGGTTGTGCTGCATCTGAAATTCCTTTGATTGATGCAGCTGCAATTAGAGCCCAGCATTCGCTCAGCACACTGACGTGGAGAGAAATCTGCCCGACCCTCCACGGAGCAGAGACCCTGCCTCCTGAATGGAGGTGATTTTTATTTCACATCAGTAACTCGGTGGTGAATATATGACAGAAGATGCCAAGCTGTCTCATCCCAACCTTCCCCAGACCCCCAGATCAGGAAGTTTATTAATTTCATTAGAATACAAAGAAATACGCATTATCCTTTAATCTTATAGCTATTGCTCTATGAAAGGATTTGGAGGGCTTTGCAGTTTATTGTGCTACATCCAATGGATTTTTTCCCTCATGCTTATGAAATATAAAGACAGAAGTATCCTCATTCATATTTACATTAAAAAGAAACTGGTTAAATGTTATGTCTGAAATCAGTGATCATAATGACAGGAATAACGAAATCTAGATCTTTAGATGCTTGTATAGATGCTGATATACCAGATAAAATTTTTTCCCTTGAGAATTGAATTCAGAAGATGAAAATTCTTCAAGAGCCTTGTCTGTGCTCGGAATTGTAGTAGGGCAGGGAACTACCAAGAGAAATAAAGACACTGCCATTGGTCTCGTGTGAAGATGCACAGATAAAGAAACAATTGAAGTACAAGGCATCATGCCATCACTACTAAATGGAAGTCGAATAAAGATAATTTTGACAGTGTAGGGGAAAAAGTGGCTCCTCCTGGTTAGGAAATAAGGGATTTCAAGAGGAAAGACCAATGATTTACTCTCTAGTGGATGAGAATAATTTCAATAAGGGCAGCCCTGGGGCAGGGGGAGTCCAGGTTGAACAAAGAACATGCAGGGCATGATTGCACAACACTGATTCAGTTAGTGTAGTGAAGGGTAAGACTTGATAAAAGATTCAGTGGGGGAGGACACTGCAAAGGTGGAATGAGATCAGATTACACAGGGCCTGAATGCCATGGTTTTGATTGTGTGTGTGTGTGTGTGTATGATGGTAGTAGGAAATCATTGCAGGTTTTTGGTAGAGGAAGTGCAGGAACTGATCTATGTTTTAGACAGACAACCTGTCCTCATTGTAGAATAGGCAGAGACAGCAGGCAGGAGAACTAGGCAAAAGATTATAGCAATTTGCCCTGATGAGAGATTGTGAGTCTAGATTGGACTGTCGCTATTTCCCCCTGTGTTCAGGCTAATTGCTGCTCCCTGGGGACTTTTCTGGTTAAACTGAGGTAGAGGGGTAAAAGATTATCCTCAGGTGCTCCAGTCTTAATATGAAAACTGTACCCTCCCTCAAGCCCCTACACTCAATTAAAAAGAAAGGCATTTACAACCCTGGTCTTTGCAAACCAGAGTCCCGATTAATGCCAAAGAGGGGGCCATCAGCAAGGAAAAGGACGAGGTCAAGTTCTAGTACTAGAAGTAAGCGATAAACTTTGAATTTCCTGAAGACCCCAGAGTCTCTGCCTAATGCTCCTTTCCGTCCCCATACAGCTGTCCTCCTCAGGAGCACCGTCTATAGTAATTTGCTAAAAAGTCTAGGTGACAGCCATGTTCTTTCTGAAGTGTTAATTTACTGTTTAAAATTTTAATGACTTTTCTGTTTTTATATTAATTATACATAAACCTTCTAAAAACAATCAAGCAACACAGGAGAGGACAAAAATGAGAGTCAAAAACATTGCCCAATAATCTCCATCCAGAAACTATTACTTTTAACATTAGGTGACATCTCTCCATTCACGTGTCTTTGCAGAATGAATAATAGGTAGCCAGAGAGTTAAAAGTCACAGTTCTATACTCATATTCTATATGCCATTAGAACTTTAAAAAATTTAATTTCCCTTCAATTCTATACAAAATGCTGCACTGCATATGTTTCTTTATCTTAGAAATATTAACTCCTAAAATATTATTTGAAGGCTAAGAAAGTACTATGAAACATTCACTAAGAGATTGGAATTACTGTGTTTTTAACTCCGTGTAATAATTTTAGATGTTATCAAATTCTGGCTATGAGAGATGAGAGAATTAGCACTCTTACAATTCTTGTCAACTTTCCTCTCTTCCCCTCCCAATGTTTGGGTTTGTACCATTATTGTTTTAACATCCATAAGCTTTCTAACATTTGCAGACTTTCCACAGTTGCTTGATACTACATTATTGGATGTGAGAAGATCAACAATGTAAATTAATGGTCTTCCATGAGCCTTTTAAGGATTGTGCAGATAGTAATTTCTTCCTCATTTTCAGGGCAATTGAGTTTTGTTTGTATTTTACTTTTAATTTGAAGGGATTTTACTTCTTATGATTGCGTTTCAGGAGCAACATATGCCTATGAAATAATAAACCTGATTTTATGTTTGATTTATAAATATAGGTTTCTTCTGTGTGATGATACTATTTCTCTATGTACAGTTTCCTCTGAAATCCTGTCCTAAATCCCATATGATTTCCTTAGATAATTTAGTAAGCTTACTAATTTTTCCAGTCTACTCTTACCATTTCCTAGACTTCAAGTTGCTCATAGTAAGTACATCCTTTCAAGTTTTTGGAACATTTATGGTTATTTGGGGAAAATATAAAATAGGGCTAGATTCAAACTAATACAAGCAAATGTTAACTTTGACTATAACTGATGAGTAATGAAACTGATAATTTGACTAGAAATCATCAAATGCCATAAATGGAATTTTGCTTATTAATCTAAATAAAATGCTAAAATTTATGATAAAGTATTTTTACTATCGATGTAATAAGATTTAAGCAGATTATTTCCAAATCTTGTAATAACCTCGAAGTATAGCTTTTATTGTACCAGTTAGAAAAGTGTCCATCTGCAAGTAACACCTCAATAATAATGGTGTAAAGAAGCAAGAGATGATTTTTCCCCTCTAGCAGGAAGTCAAAAGATAAATAATGTACGGTGGGTGTAGCCATATTGCAATGCCTTGCTGGATCTAAGATTGTCACGGTCTCAATTTAACTGGGTGCCAAGATAGAATGAGAAGGTAGGGCACAGAGACCATAGATACAACCGCAGTTACTATCTCTTTTACTAGGATCACAAAAGCCCCACCTAGCCAGCTTCTACTAGTGGCTCTTTATCCAGAACTGTGCCTCATGTTTACCCTAGCTGAAAGGTGGCTAGAGAAAAGGAAATTATGAGTGCTGGGTGGGTCAATATTTATTGTGCTATTTTTCCCTATGAGAAGACAGTGACTCAGGAAGTTTGAAACAATTTGCTTATGATCTCACCCACATGGGTAAATGCTAACCTTGGAGGGTGATCCCTTGTCCCCATGGCTTCAAGTTTCTTTCTTTTCTGCAATATTTTGTACCTATTTCAGAACAGTGGTGTGCTAGAATCTCTGTTGTGTTTTTTGGGATAATACAGTTGATCTAGTTTTAGAAGCTCCTAAGTACATTTTTTTCTACACAAAGAGATGACAACTTAGCAGGACCCATTTAAAAACAACAACAACAACAACAACAAAATGCTATTTATTGAAGTAAAAAACATAATAATCTCCAAGCATTAAGCAATCTGTGATATTTACCTTTTAGTTTCAATATCAAAAGGAACCTGTGGTCTGTTGCCCATGTATAATTTTTTTCGTCGATATATTTTCTCCTTTCAATGTCATTTCTGCCTCTGTGGTTTTTGGTGAAGTTGCTTATGTCAGAAGATATGTGGCGAAAAGAAGTTTATTGATTGATTCATTTTTTTTGTATGTAGTTTATGATAGTCTGAGGTGAAGGGAAAGGGGACGGGAACCTATAGATCTCTTACCATGTGCCAAGTATGTGTGGTAGGCTGATTTTTAAAATGGCTCCAATTCCTTGCTGTACCATGTGTCCATGCCTTTTGCAATCTTATTTCAAAGCTCTTCCCATCAGAGACAGAGTCTATTTTCCCACCCTTCGAATTCTGGGCTGGCCTTGAGACTTGGTTTAGTCAATGGCAATGATAAAAATGACAGTATGCCAGTTCTCAGCCTAAGCCTCAAAAAACCTTCAACCTTCTGCTTTCTGTCTTGGACCACTGCCTCCACCATGAGAACAAGTGTAGACTAGTGTGCTGAAGGATAAAAAACCATGTGGAAGAGAGCCAAGGCCATTCTAGAAAAATCAACAGCCACATAACCCCCAAATGTGTGAGTGAGCCTAGCTGAGACCAAAAGAACCACCCAGTTGATCCTTAGACTCATGAGCAATAATACGTGTTATTATTTTAAAGCACTGAGTTTTGGGATGGCTTGTTATGCAGCAGTATTTTGGCAATAGATAACTGATACAGCATGTTTTTCCATATTTTATATTCATTATCACATTTAATAATAATATCAAACTACAATGTTACTGGTGTTATGTGCATTATGTAGACAACCAATCTAAGATTCAAAGAGATTAAAAACTTTCCCAAAATCACAGAACTGGAAAGTAGGAGCATTTATAATTGATCCCATATTTGTCTTATTTGAAAACTCATTCTCTCTGCTTTACCTCACTGACTCTGAGAAGCACTTATGAGCATCGGGCTTTAAATACACTTAAAAAGCAGATGGACGAAGTGAAGGACTTGGTCCAGTGTGACATCAGCTCTGTCTCTAGAGGGCCCTTAGAACGAAATTCACGATTCATTCAGGATTCTTTCTCCTCCATCCTTCCTCCATCCTCTTCTTCTCCCCTTCCCTTTCTCTTTTACTCTTCTTTCTCTTTTCCTTTTACTCTTCCTTCTCCTTTTTCTTCTCCTCTTTGGTTTGTTTGATAAGTGGAATGTAGAGAATTTTCTCAGAGAGGATGACTAGCTTGTGGTGTGAGATGGTGAGCTAGTGAAGTGTGGGGTGGGATGAGGTAACCTTTTGGACTTTTCCTGTCTCAGGACTTGGGTTTACTCAGTACAATGTCACAAATTCGTAGGGGGGATTTAGCACCCTAGGTCCTGACATTCACTAATACTCTGAGTCAGATGTAGTCTGGAGGGAATGTGAGGGAGTACACACAGCAAGCATCGCCTGCCCTCTGGGCAAACCATCCCTCACAAAGCTGGTGCAGGCTTGCCTGCGTCCCTCAGATTGGAACACGGGTACAGCACCAGGGGGTCATTTCAAGCCCTGGTAGGTCAATCACCATTTACACCATAGCACATTTTATTCATTTTTCACATTCTCTTTAAAATATAAATGAAAATGATTTTAGAAACTCCTGTAAAAGGACTGTATTGTGGAATATATCCAATGTATAGATTTCCAGAAAAATAATCTTCTATTCTACACTGTGCTTACATAGGAAATACACAAAGCAAGATGACAAGAAAAAGTTAAAAGTAAAGTGATTACAAAAGATGTAATAAGCAAATGCAAGCGAAGAACCAGTCTGAAAATGGAGCAATTTTAATGCCAAAGTAGAGGCAAAAAGTATTAAACCAGACAAAGAAAGTTATTTAATAAAATTTTTAAACCACAATAAATATATACCAATTACAGACATTCATGTGAAAAATTGTATATTACCCAGACATCACATGAAAGAAATGTTGGAAATACTAGGAAAAATAAAAAAATACACAGTTAAGAGTCAGCAAATTTAACATATCTCTCCGGTCTTTAACGACAGGCAAAATACAAAAATGAATATTGAAATTCTGGACAATAGCATAAACAATACTAAAACAATTGTTATTTATATTTATTAAAATGTATCATTTTAAACTCTTATTTTGTAGAATAAATATTTGGTGGAATTGAACATGTGGGTCTCTAGTACAGACTCCAAATTTAAAATGTATCTAATATTTTGACTGGGGCAAATCGGGTGTTTAATTAGAGGAGCATATTTTTATATATTAGGCTCATAAGTCGTTATAATTACTCAGGTGCTAGGAAGAAGGGCTCTAAGTTCTGGGAATATCTAGAATAGTCTGGAACAGGGTAATGGGGAAAATTCAATTCTTATTAGTTTAATGAAGAAGAACTATTAAATATTTTGTCCATGCAGACTTATTTTAGGTCTTGGTATTTCAAAAAACAAATTGTGCTTCTTTTTTAACTTCTAGTTCACAAGCACTCACACTTTGACCTGAGGGTTATTTGAAACTAAGGGAGGTGAAGAAAGGAAAGAGCAAGTTCTGACTGACGAAAAGCAAAATAACCACAGAAACCAAACCAACAAAAACAAAACAAAAACAAGTAAACAGGTAAAAACATTCATAAGAACTAAGAAAAATTTTAAAAATTGATAGAAACCCAGTAGTTCAAACACTTAACACCTCACATAAACACACACACAAAACAGGAGAGCAAGCAAAAGAAATAACAGCTAAAATTTAAGTAGCAGTGTGTTTTTGAAAGTCAGTTTAAATATCACATCTCTTCAGTATCACAATACATCTGCTCCCCTGAATTCTTTTTTTTTCCCCCAAGTTCCAGTTTCATGTGCCCTTAATACTTTTTGTTTGTTTTTACAATTTTATTGATACATATTAATAAAGCATAAATCAATCCAAAGTGTACAATCAGTGGTATTCAGTGTAATCACACGCCTGCGCATTCATCACCCCAGTCACTCCCAGAGCACTTTCATTATTCCAATAATAATAATAAGCAAAAAATAAAAAAACAAACAAAGCTCACCACCGCTCAATCTCTCTGTGCCTGGCTTGCCGTACATGGGCTGCTGTTCTTTTTCCTTCTCTCTAGTATATTTGTATTTATGTTTTGTAAAAACAGCTTTATATATGCAATATCACCCATATTTGTGTTTTCCATGAGGCTGTACTATCTTATACAGTCCCATGTTACAGTTTTAGCTTTCCTTCTAATAATATACATGATCTTAGACTTTCCCTTTCAACCACTGTCATAGGCATATAATAGTTCTGCTAGTTACAAACACCATAATATGCTTTAACCATTTCTATTATTTCCAAAGATTTGCAAACAACCTTTTAAACAATTCTGTATAGATTAAACTTTAGCTTTACATTCTCTACCCTCCTTCTATTTTCTGGTGATCTATATTCTAATTATTAACGCCATGGCTTTGCACAGTATGTTTAATTCATAATAGCACAATCATACAGTATTTGTCCTTTTGTATCTAGCTTGCTTCACTCAACATAATGTCCTGCAGTTTGATCCATGTTGTCATGTGCTTCACAACCTCATTGCTTCTTACCACTGCATAATATTCCATCGTGTGGATACTCCACAATTTTTTTATCCATTCATCAGTTGATGGACACCTGAGTTGTTTCCAACTTTTGGCAATCGTGAATAACGCCACTATGAACATTGGTGTGAAGATGTCTGTTCGTGTCTCTGCTCTCAGTTCTTCTGGGTATATACCTAGCAATGGTATTGCCGGGTCCAATGGCAAGTCTATATTCAATTTCCTTAGGAACTGCCAAACAGTCTTCCACAGTGGCTGTATCATTTTACATTCCCACTCAGTGAATAAGCATTCCTATCTCTCCACATCCCCTCCAACATTTACAGTTTTCTGACTTTTTAATAGTGTCCAGTCTAATAGCTGTGAAATGATATTTTATTGTAGTTTTGATTTGCATTTCCCTAATCTCTAGTGATGTTGAACATTTTTCATGTCTTTCTTCGCTATTTGTATATCTTCTTTGGACCATTGGCTTTTCAAGTCTTTTGCCCATTTTTTAATCGGGTAGTTTGTCTTTTTATTGTTGAGTTATATGATCTCTTTGTATATCATAGATATTAAACGCTTATTGGATATGTGATTGCCAAATATTTTCTCCCATTGAGTTGGCTGCCTTTTCACCCTTCTGACAAAGTCCTTTGAGATGCAAACGTGTTTAATTTTGAGGAGGCCCCATTTATCTATTTTTTCTCTTGTCGCTCGTGCTTTGGGTGTAAGGTTTAAGAAGCTACCAACAACCATAATATCTTGAAGATGTTTTCCTCCATTTTCTTCTAGTTTTATGGTTGCCACTTTTAAATTTAGGTCCTTGATTCATTTTGAGTTAATTTTTGTATAAGGTGTGAGATAGGGGTCTTCCTTCTTTCTTTCGGATATAGCTACCCAGTTCTCCTAGCACCATTTGTTGAATAGACTCTTCTGGCCCAGCAGGGAGGGCTTGTCCGCCTTGTCAAAAATCACTTGACGGTAGATGTGAGGGTCAATTTCTGAGTTCTCAATTTGGTTCCATTGGTCAATATGACTGTCTTTATGCCAATACCATGCTGTTTTTACCACTGTAGCTAGGTAATATGATTTAAAGTTCGGAAGTGAGAGCCTAATTGCTCTAGCTAGAACTACGAGCACAATATTAAATAACAGTGGTGACAGTGAGTTTCTTTGCCTTGTTCCTACCTCAGTGGGAAAGCTCTCAGTCTTTCACCACTGAGTACTATACTAGCTGCAGGTTTTTCATATAAGCACTTTACCATATTGAGAAAGCTTCCTTCTATTCCTATCCTTTGGAGTGTTTTTATTAAGAAAGGGTGTTGTATTTTGTCAAATGTCTTTTCTGCATAAATTGAGAAGATCATGTGATTTTTCTTCTTCAATATATCAATGTGGTTTATTACACTAATTCATTTTCTTGTGTTGAACCACCCTTGCATACCTGGGATAAAACCCACTTGACTGTAGTGTATAATTCTTTTTGTGCGCTTTTGGTTTCTTTTGCAAGTATTTTTTTGAGGAGTTTTACATCTATACTCATTATAGGTATTGGTCTGTAATTTTCTTCTTTTGTAGTAACTTTATCTGATTTTGGTATTAGGGTGATGTTAGCTTCATAGAATGAGTTTGGTAGCATTCCTTCCTGCTCAACTTTTTGGAAAAGCTTGAGTAAGCTTGGTATTAGATCATCTGAATGACTGGTAAAATTCACCTGTAAAGCCATCTGGTCCTGGGCTTTTCATTCTTTGGGAGGTGTTTGATCACTGTTTCAATCTCCTCACTTGTGATTGGTTTGTTGAGGTCTTCTATTTCTTCTAGGGTCAGTGTAGGTGGTTTGTGTGTTTCTAGGAATTTGTCCATCTCATCTACATTGTCTAGTTTTTTAGCATACAGTTGTTCATAGTATCCTCTTATGATCAGTCGGTGGTAATGTCCTCCCTCTCGTTTCTGATTTTATTTACTTGCGTCTTCTCTGTTTTTTTCTTTGTCAGTCTAGCTGTTTGTCGATTTTCTTGATCTCAAAGAACCAAATTTCAGTTTTGTTGATTCTCTCTATTGTTTTTCTGTTCTTGATTTCATTTATATCTGCTCTGATCTTTACTATTTCTTTCCTCTGGCTTGGTTTGGGATTAGTTTTCTGTTCTTTTTCTAGTTTCTCCAGGTGTGCATTTAGATCCTCAATTTTAGCTCTTTCTTCTTCTTTTTTTAAATTAATCTTTTTCTTTATGGTTAGTATTTCTATTTATTTATTTATTTACCCCCTCCCCCC
>JAQZBX010082485.1:0-13518 GCA_029593785.1 Cabassous unicinctus | reverse complement strand
GACAGCGTCTTCCTTATCTCTGACCCCCAACCCATGGCCCTCAGTCAAAGCTGAATGGGAGAGGCAGATGCCGGCACCAGAGACCCCAAGAAGGGGCTCTTTCACGTCTCTCCTGGGGCCTCCCGGAGTCTCCTGTCTTCGTGGCCAGGCCTGGCGCCGGGAAGTCAAGAGGGGACGGACCCGAGCCCGACCTGGCTGCTGCGGGCGCCCCTTTCTCCTTCCAGCCCGGGCTGGGCCAGTCCTGCTCAGCCTTCTCTCCGTCCACAAACACGCTCAACGTGCTTCCTTTTCAACTTTCTTAGCAAAACTTAACGGGAAACCCTCCCCGGCGGTCACATGCCTGGAATGAGAAAGGACGGAGGCGCGTCTATGCTTAATGCGTTGGAACCCGAGACAGATGAAATGCTCGAGGTGACCAACAGAGGGCACACCAAAATACTGAGACGGGGACAGACCCAGGATGGAGCCCTCAGCCCTGAAGTGTTTCGGGAAATCTTTGCATTGTCTATATAGGACTGTGGCACTTTCTCTTTTAAAGCAGCAACGCCACGAAGGAAAAAGCAAAACTTCTCTTACCTCGCCCTCCCCGCCCACCCCCAGCAGTTAGAAAAGGGATGACAATGGTGGTGACGCACAGGGTGTCGTATCAGGGTCCAAAGTTGATCACTTGATCGGAGAATTTACAAACTACCGTTCCTCAGCAACGACAGAAAGGGAAAATCTGAAACACCCATGAGCCTCCTACTGGGCGAGCAACAGCAGCACTTGCCAAGAAGCAACAGGGGTAGAAATCTATGTTCTCAAACTCAAGTTTTCACGTGTGACCTTTTCCCATTATCTTACGGACACAACAGGAGTTACTTTCGTCTTGTTTCCCTTTAACTGTTGTCCAACAATTGTACCAAGAGCCCGCGAATGTCCTTACGGTGTAGCTTGGGGGAAAAAAACCCCCAAAAAACAAGTTGCAATTAAAAGGGAAAAAAAAAACAACGGGAAACTTCACCGTTTGGTGCCCCTGGCACCACACTGTGCGCAAAAGGCGGGAGAACAGGCCTTGAGGGCAGGACTGTGCAAATGAGAAAGAAAGGAAAGCCCAGGAGTCCGAGCCAGGAAAGGGTAATAACCGCCCCGGAGAGCACACGGGCCCTGGGGCTCGGTCTCCTTGGAGCGGTCCAACCTCCGCGTCAATCAGCTCCTTTTGGCGTTGCGATTGGCCCGGGGCTTCCTTGGCCTCCTCAGCGCCCACCGCCTAGTTGCTTGGGGTTTACTTCCCCAAAGTACACGGGCTCCACCTTGTGGAGCAACCGCCCCTGCCTGGAAAACGGATCTCCGCCCGGAGGAAGACGCTTTAACGAATGAGAGCAGCCCCATGCATTTATTGGTTATCATCGGTATCGGTCAAATAACTTCCCACCTTACTTTCACTGTACCTTTTAGTTATTGGTTTCTCTTAGTGCCAATCCGTTACTAGGGAAACGGGATCCTCACTCTCTCATAGGCCTGAGTCAAAGCCAATCAAGAGCCACGCCTTCACCCTGAGTCAGTACCCAATTGTGGTTCGAGGAGCCCAGAGGACGCATTAGCGATTGGTCATCAGCTCGCCCGACCTGGCCGCAACAAGTTAGGCTGAGTCATGCTTATATAGACCGGCGGCGGAGCACGCGTGTGTGCGGACGCAGTTGCGTGAGGTGTTTTTTGCCTTCCGCCCTGCTGTGGAGCAAAGCTGGTTCCTCTCCCGCTCAGCCGCACAGGTACGCGGGGGTGTGGGCGGGGCCGGGCCTCTCGGGGACGAGGACGGGCCGGGGCGGTTGTAAGAGGGAGAAGTGCTAGTGGCGCTTGCGGCGGCCGTGCGAGGCGCGTCCCCCCACCCCCACTCCAACGGCCGCAGGCGCGCGAGGCGGGCGGACGGGCGCGCAGCCTCTCCCCCTTCCCCCTCCCGCTGCTGGAGCGCGAGGCCCGGCCCGCCGCGTGCGCGTGCCGCGTCCAACGGCCACGAGAGGCGAGAGCGCGCCGCGGCCGCCGCCCGGGCCCAGGGCCGTCTCGGGGGTCCTGGGGGTTCCGCGCGGCCCTGGTGGCTCTGGGACCCCGTTCGCCAGCCTTTCCCGCCCGCTCCCGCACGCGCCAGGGAGGTCTTTCCTCCCCTGGCCGAGGGGCGCAAGCTTGGCCCGGCCCAGAAGGAGGCCTTTTTCTAGAGGTGGGGGTGACACTAAGTGCCATAACCGGCCAGAAGAGCTACTGCTCTTTGGTTTTACCTGGAGTAACGAGGGAGCAGCCGCGTGTATGCATAGTGTGGATAGCAATGATAACAGCTAGTATTCTTTGTAAGCCCTCACTGTGTGCCAGGCACCGTTCTAAGCAACTCGTAGGCATCCCATTTAATTCTTACCACGACCGTACGCGGTAGATACGGTTATTTTCCTCAATTTACACCGGGATCTGAGAACAGAAGTAGAGTGACATGGTCAAAGGCTCAAGGACGATAAGGGGTAGGCAATTATTTGAACCGAGGCTGCCCGACTCCCATTCTTGAGCCTATTTTATTCTTTGCTCCAGCCCCCTTTGAGGTCCCAGAGCACCTTTGCCTCCAGAGCGCTTGTCACTTGAGGCACATCAGCCTCGAAAGGCCAACTGTCTTAAAGACTGCGGCGGCATTTGTATTTCGGCCACTTACAGGCTTTCAGGAAGAAGAGCAAGGGCTGGAAGTGGGATTTTGACAAAAGAAAAGGGGTCTGGGCTTTCTTTCTACATGTAAAGATAGAAAGGTGATCGATGTGCTGCCCTAACAGCTTCTGGAAAAAGTAGGAAAAAGTGAATAAGTGCAGATCAAGGTGGACTATGTTCCTCATCAGATTTGAAACTCATACTATGGCAATGGGAAATTCCCGCCAGCAGGAAGTTAGACTCTGATACGTAGCCCTTGACTTTTTTTTTTTTTTTTTAAATCGGAGCAAACTTTTGAGAAAGACCTTTGAGAAGATAGTTTAACTTCCCTGTTTTATAGTTGAGGTTCAGAGCGATGAGTTTCAGATTTCACCAGCATGTGTGGGTTAAAACTTGAAATAGGAATGGAAAGAACGGCTCCCAGTTACAGGATAAATTTGAGCTTCCTGGAGCTTATACTGGTAGGTGAATTACGGGTGATTGAGATGTGTTGGAAATCGTACCCTCGTGGCAGTTGGGATCTTGCCTGTCTGTATTCAATTCAGTTATTTAGCATTTACTCTGCTGGGCTCTTGTATATGCAAAAAAGTAGAAGGCACCTTCCTTACCTTCCAAGACTTAAGAGTTTTTATTTTTCTAGTAGAGTTATATTTTAATGAAATAAGTGTTCCTATGTTGCAGGTCCAAATCATTATTTTTCATCGCAGATGTCTCTACTTGAGACAAAACCACAATAAAAGTTTTGGGACTAGCTCTTCTGAACTAATTTTGAATTGAATGGCTTTCAAACTGTTCTTTCTCTCTCTTTTTTCTTTCTCTCTGTCTCCCTCTTTCTACTTCTTTCATCCAAGAAATGATATTATCTATCTTGCTGTATTTGTCCACATACTTTTTAGGATTGGCATTTAAGTAAAAGGTTTTTGCAGTGAGAGGTAACACATAATGTAAATAAATTAAAAAGGAAATTTAATATTTGTAAGTGTTTCCATGGAAATGGAAACTGTACTTTTCCTCATGTTTCTTAACAGAAAGTAGCAATAAATAAAGGATCAAAGTATATGGACACGTTCTTACCTTTAGTTGGTGTTGCTACAAATAACAGTTTTACTGGGAACTTGCTTTTATGTAGCAATTCCTATGACCTACATTTAGAGATCGGTTAACTATGGAATTAGCTTTTTAAGACATTTTAAGATGAGCAATTTAGGTTATCAAATGTTAAAATACTTTGATGACTTACATTTAACCTACTAAGTTTGAGTCCAGCTAATTTTATTACTGCTTGAAATAAAATGTATCAGAATAAAATTACCCTATGCATTGAGGGGAAATTTTGTTAGTTTCCCCTTCAAGTATTAAAAATAATATTCTTGGCCTCACACAAATTGTTAATGGACAGCAATATTTTTTTTAAAGTGATATTTTACAAATTGGTACCCCAATTGATCTGTTGTGCATTAATTTATCAAGAATAAGTGAATTGAATCAAATTGTGATAATACAAGACTTGGGCCTCCCTGCTTCACAGCCAAGTCATAGGCTACTTTTGTTAGAGTTAAATCCTTTCAAATCTGAGTTTTTGTACCTCTTCTAACAGGTAGAAAAGTAGGCAATTCTTTGTTCTTTATTTAACTCTCAGTTGCTTGTCTTGCTGACAGTCTGCTAAGGGCATGGCATGAGATTTGGTAATAGTAATCTATTTAGCAGCAATCTTTTGGTTATATATATTAATATATATTTGTTTACTTGTTTTAGTATTTTGTATAGAAAGCAAAGGGTTAGCATAAAAAGTAGAGATTAACTTTCAATTTTTATAGATTTGGGAGTAATATATGGTTCTTAGGCAGATACTTGGGGACAATGTTAAAAGATAAAATGTAAAGCCTGAATTTGTAGTGGTTTTTTTTTTCCCTCTCCACTTTATTAAAACTGCTTACTTGGTCTTTTCCTAACATTTTAAATTAGATTAGTTTTTAAAAAACAGTATTTAAGAATTCAAATATGCATTGTATGTTCATTTAATTTTATTGTGCTTTAAGCTACCTGTGACCCAAATTATCATTGACTTGTCTTGAAACTTTACAAAGAGGGATCATTGTCAAAGTATGTAGGTAAAAAAACAAACTGCTTTTTAAAAAAAAAAATTCCCTTTCTGGCTAGTGGGAAACCTTTTGTAGTACAATACTGTCCTTCCAGGCCTGGAGTTAAATTTAGATTTAGCAACTATAACCTAACTTGTAGTCAGTGATCACACTGACAGTTAACTAGGTTTATATATTTAAATACTCAAAATTCAGGTTTTTTTTTTCTTCTTTGTTATTGTTGTTGTAATATATTCTTAGACATCCTTTCTGGCCTTGGTTGGAGAAATCTGACTTGCAAGCTGAAGAGACAGGGTGAAGAGCTAGGAATAATCTGTATGTGAAAACTCAAGAATGGGGTTTACAAAGCAGAAAACAAAAAAATTCTCACAGGCAGTGGCCTAGTAAATAAGGTCTTTAAATGACTATAAATGATAGATAGATTCCCCCATCGGTCAGATGGTCATATTGTTTAGCTGTTATAAATATTAAGTATTCAATAAAGATTAAAGATGGTTCAGGGAAGATCTGGCTTCCTGGATGGGGCACAATTTATAAGGATGTAATCCTTGGTAGCTAGTAACTTAAGTGGATATATAATAGCATTGTTTATTTGTTTAGCCCTTTGCATACTTTAGGAGTTCTTTCACACATTTTAAGTATTCTCATGTCTTTACTAATAAGAGAAATGGAGCTCTAAAAACTTAAGTGGTTTGCATGAGGTCACAAAGGTGCTAGGAACAAGACTAGACTCCAGGTTTCATCTTTGTAATATTCTTTCCAAAAGATAAATCAACTTAAATGGCCTTGTCTAAACTTACTTTGTAAAGGCATCCTAGTAGGATACTATAGACAGATTTGTGCAAGCTATTTCCTTATTCAAAAAACTTTGAAGGATTCAGAATCTCTGGAAGGCCTAAGTGTGGCATTAACCTGCCCTTCCAGCCTTTTCCATACTCTGTATGCTCACCCCATGTTTATGGACCCTCTGAGCTTGCCTTTAGTTTCCTGTAATGTATCTTTTGGGATCTGAAGGAGCGCAAAGTAATGTTTTTAGGAATTTGATAGATGAGGTGGTGTATTAAGTATAAAGTACCTTTTCATCTTGATTATAAAAAACACAGATTGTTCCTTACTTATGAGCACAGCTGACTGGCTTTTTAACTTTGGGGATAAGGGAAGGGATACTAAAAACTTAGAGAAATGATTTATCAGACCAGTGTTACAAACTGTGTATAGTGTACTACTGAATAGTGAGTTGTAAATTTTCCAATTCTTGTCTTGTTTTTTTTTCTTTCAGGAAATTTTTTTATTTTGAAATAATTTTACATTTATAGAAGAGTTGCAGTAGAGATCTTTTATATACCCTTCATCCAGCTCCCATATTAACATTTTACATAATCGTGTACATTTATCAAAACTAAGAAATTGACATCAATAAGATATTTTTAATAAAGGCTAGATCTTATTTGGATTTCTTCAGTTTTTCATCTAATATCCTTTTTTCTTCTTGGATACCACATTACAGTTAGCCCTCATGTCTACTTAGTCTCTTGTGATCTGTGGCAGTTTCTTGGTCTTTTATGATCTTAACACTTTTGAAGAGTACTGGTCAGGTATTTTACACAATGAATGCCTCTCAATTTGGGTTTGTCTGATGTTTTTTATGATTAGACTGAGGTTATGGATTTGCGGTAGGAATACCATAGAGGTGACTTGGCCATCTTAACGCATCATATTAGGGGATATATAATATCACTACTGGTTGAATTTAACCTTGATCACATGGTTAAGGTCATCTCAGGTTAGTATTTTTTCCTTTCCACACTGTATTCATTAGAAGCTAAGTCCAGTCCATATACTTAAGGGGTGAGGGATTAAGCTCTACTTTCTCTGAGGAGGAGACTTAAAGAATTTGTGGACACTGAAATTAACAAGTATTTTGGGGGAGTTACTTTGAAGCTATGCAGATACCCTGTTTCTCCTTATAGTTTCTCCCATTAATTTTAGCATTTATCAGCGGATCTTGCCTTTGGCTATTATTGTGGTGTTCTAATGGTGACTCTTTATTTCCTTCATTCCTTCTATATTTGAAATTTTTCTATAAGGAAGATTTGTCCTTTCCCCCTAATTATTATTTTTATTTTTATTTTTAATTTTTTAAAAGATACTTAGATTACATAAATGTTACACAAAAAATATAGGGATTCCCATATGCCTCACTCCCCACACCTCCCACACCCTCCCACATAAACATCTTTCATTAGTGTGGCACATTCATTGCAATTGATAAACACATCCTGGGGCTTTGCCATTAAGCATGGACCATAGTTCACATTATAGTCTACACTCTCTCCCACACAGTTCTGCATGTTGTGTGATGATATAAAATGGCCTATATCTGTCGTTACAGTGTCACTCAGGACGATTCCCAAGTGCCGAAAAAACCCCATATTACAACTGTTTTTCCCTTTCCCTGCCCCCAGAGCCTCCAGTGGCCACCGGCTCCACATCAGTGTTGTAATTTCTTCCATTGCTAGAATCACAATATGTCTATAGTAGAATAACAGTAAATCCACTCTAGTCCATAGCTCTTCCCCCATACCTGAGGATTCTGGGATGCTGATGTCCACTCCACCTCCAATTGAGAGGGGGCTTATATCCTATGGGGAAGATGGATGGGACTATCCTGCCTGCAGCTGCAGACTTTCTCCATTTCCTGGGACGGCTGTTGTCCATCATCATCTCCCTGTCAGTTGTCCTGCATGACTTATTATTTCTTAACTCAATCATTTATATCAGGATGGACTTGTGGATGTTAAATTTATCTTTGATTTGTAATCCAATATGATCCTTAGTTATTTTATTGCCAAAATTGTTCCAGTTTGACTCCTGTGTCCCTTTGACATGTCCCATCCTTGTTTTTGAGGTACCAGGGCTAGGGATTGAACCCAGGATCTCTCATGTAGGAAGCTGGTGCTCAACCACTCAGCCACTTCAGCTCCCCTGAGTTGGTTTTTTGTTTGTTTGCTTATTGTTTGTTTGTTTTTTAGGTGGCACTGGGAACAGAACCCAGGACCTTCCCATGTGGGAAGCAGGCGCTCAAAACATTGAGCTATATCCACTTTCCCTATCCTTTTATTAAAAAGCATTTTCTTTCTTAAATTACCAGGCGCTCCAGCCTCATCTTTTAGTTTGCCTCCTGTAGCCCTAGAATCAACCATTTCTCCAAAGAGCTATCAGGAAGAATTTTGAAGGGAGATGGCAGGTGATAAATATGAAGAGTTGGGAAAATAGATTGAACAGTTGATCTGCTAAGATCGAGTGACAATGATACAGCTCTTCCTCTCATCACAGACTTTGGCTTCTATATTACTCTTACAGGTTATTTAAGCCAGCAAAAGAAAGTTTCTCTGATTCTAGGAAAATGCTTTTATTTTGCCAATAATTTAAAGGACCAAATTTCATAATACATTCAGTTTATTGGGAATGTTAGAAAAAAGTGTTTAAATTAACAGAAGAAAAAAATTTGTTTGAATACATGGCATAACCCTGAAAGAAAATTTAAGACAATTAAATGTATATTTTAGGGATATCATGTTGGTATACACAAACCCTTTTTTTTTTTTTTTTAAAGATTTATTTATCCCCCCCTTGCTGCTTGTGTTTGCCGTGTCCGTTTGCTGTGTGTTTTTTCTGTGTCTGCTTATCTCCCCCTTGCTGTGAGATCTTGCTGCATCAGCCCACCGTGCCGCGTGGGCCTGCCTGCCCTCACAAGGAGGCCCCGGGAAGCGAACCCGGGGCCTCCCATATGGTAAACGGGAGCTCTATCGATTGAGCCACACCTGCTTCCCTACACAAACCCTTTTTATTTTTGCTTAGTGGTTTTGGTAAATGTATAAAATAGGGTAAAAAGACCCCTTAACAAATAACAATGCATTCAGAATTGATAGTTAATATTTTACATCACTTTTTAAAGTTTGACTGCTTTTTCCTACATATGTTCCCAAACCTGATTTTTCCCCAGGCAGCCATTATCCTGACAAGTTTGTGTCTTTCCAGGCTATTTTATTAGTGGGTTTGAAATTTTTTAAAAAACAGATTTATTGAGGTATTGACTTACAATACTAGACATGTTCATAGTATATGATCTGATAATTTTCAGCGCATGTACATACTGATGAAACCATCACAACAATCAATACGAGTGAACTTATCAAGTTTTTTCGGGGCACGAGTGTAGCTCAGTGGTTGAGTGCCTTCTTCCCACGTACATGTAGGAGGTTCTGGGTTTCTAATTTCTAAAAAAAAAAATTAGGAAAAAATATTTTTCTAATGCCCCTTTTTAATTCTTTTCTGCCTTCTCTTCCCCTCACCTTCTTACCCCTGTGGAGTCCCTGATCTGTCCTCTAATACTGTAGACTAGTTTACATTTTCTAGAATTTTTATATAAATGATATGCAGTATGTGTTCTTTTTTCTGGCTTTTATGTTATGTTTTCAGTGTAACAGTTTTGGAGTTCATCCCTGTCATTGTATGGATCACTATTCAGTTTTATTATTGAGTATTGCCATTTAATAGCTATATCACAATTTGTTTATCCATTTACCTTTTGATGGACATTTGGTTTGTTTCCAGTTTTGGCTATTACAAATAAAGCTGCCGTGAACTTTGTATACAAGTGTTTGTATGTATATATATCTTCATTCTTCTTGGGTAACTAAGAGTGAAATATCTGGATCATATGGTAGATATATGTTTAATTTTTTAAGAAACTGCCAAACTGTTTTCCAAAGTGATTGCACCATTTTACATTTCCACCAGCAATGCATAATAGTTCCATTTCCTCCCTATCCTGGCCAATGCTTGGTATGGTCAGCCTTTGTAGTCTCTTAGTCTGAGGTCAGCCTTTAGTGGTATCTCACCGTAGTTTTAATTTGCATTTCTGCAATGACTGATATTTAGCAAATCTTTGCGTGTGCTTATTTGGCGCTCATAAGTATCTCTTCAGTTTTTTTTGCTCATATTTTATGGGGTGTTCTAATTCAGTTTTGAGAGTTCTTTATATATTCTGGATAAAAGTCCTTTATAGGTAGGTTTTGCAAATTTACTTCTAGGCTGGCTTTTCATTCTCTTTAACAGTGTCTTTTGCAGCACAGAAGATTTTTAATTTTGGTGGATTTTATTGGTTTATTCTTTTATGGATTGTGCTTTTAGTGGTGTATCTAAATTCTTTGCATAATTCAAGGTCATGTGGATTTTCTCTTAGATGTTTTATCATTTTAGGTTTTAAATTTAGATCTGTGAACCATTTTGCATTAAATATATATGCTGAGGCATGAATCAGGGTTCTGTTTGTTTTTCTTTTTTTGCTTTGTATGAATATCCAAGTTCCAGCACCATTGTTGAAAAGAATATCCTTTCTCCATTGGATAGTCTTTGCACTTTTGTTGAAAAATTTCCATGTATGTGTGGGTATATATTTCTGGAGTCTGTTCAGTTTCATTGATCCACTTGTTTATATTTGTAACCAGGCTAATAACATATTTACATATGTATCCTTGAACAGTATATGATACTACCTTGTGGATGTAGTAAAACAAACATATTTAAAGGGTGTCACACTGTACATATTCAGCAATTACCTTTTTTTTTTGAGATACTGGAGCTGGGGATTGAACCCGGGACCTCATATGTGGGAAGTTGATGCTCAACCACTGAATTACACTGGTTCCCCTGAGTTGTTTTTCTTTCATTTGTTTTGTTTTTAGGAGGTATTGGAAATCGAACTGGGACCTCATACATGGGAAGCAGTCACTCAACCACTTGAGCAACATCCACTCCAACCTTTTTTTTTTTTTTTTTTCTTTTTTTAAAGATTTATTTCATTTATTTCTCCCCCTGCCCCTCATTGTTTGGTGCTTGCTCTCTGCTCTCTGTGTCTGTTTGTTATGTGCTCGACGACTTTTTAGGAGGTACCCAATGGCTTGAGCCACCTCTGCTTCTGCTTGTTGTGTCTCTCATTGTGTTTCCTCCTGGTTATTCTTCGTTGCGTCATCTCAGTGCATCAGCTTGTTGCATCAGCTCGCCGCGCCAGCCCGTCGCATCAGCTCACTTTCTTGCTCGTCTTCTTTAGGAGGCACCGGGAACCGAACCTGGGAACCTACCATGTGGTAGGTGGGTGTCCAACTGTTTGAGCCACATCCACTTGCCCATTTTTTCTTTTTAACATTGTTTTTGAGCTCTATTTCATGCTGACTTTTCTCTGACTACTATAAATAGGGTGGGTTATATGTCCTGGTTTGCTTGGGGCAGTTGCAGTTCACTCAGTTAATTTGGCGTAATAGTACCACTTTCCATTTCTGAAGCATCCATATGGTTATTCTGGATGTAGAAGTTTCAAAGATGTGAATAAAGTCATCCATTCCCTTTTTGATGGGCATGTAGGTTGTTACCTGTTTTAGATTTTAGAATTAGGGCTTGCAGTTTTTCTGTTTGTGTTTCCTTGTGTATGTGGGTGAGTTTCTCAAGGAAGTATACGTTGAAGAGGATTGATAGGCTGGTACATCACAACATTTTTTTTTATTTCGTTAGATAAATTGTACCTCATTTGTGGTTGTACCAGCTGACACTCCCTCCAGCAGTCTTGCAGGTTCTCTTTTCCCATCTGTGATGATGTTCGGTATTCACTAAGATTTTAATACTTTGGCATCTCTCTTAGGTGAGAAATGTTAAGTTTTAACTTGCATTTTACTGGTTACTTAGTTCAGCTGTCTTCCTTGTTTGTTACCCATTTAGTACTTAAGTGAGAATTGCCTGTTCCACTTCCTTTGCCTATTTTTCTCTTGGATTGTTAGTTTTTTTTAGTGATTTGTGAAGGAATTCTACTTACATTCTGGGTGCTAATGCTTTGTTATATGTATAGTTTTTCTTATTTTAAAACCACATAGATCATGGGCTATTAAGGCATTTTACTATTTTGATTTTATTACCAAGAATAGGCTCTGCTATAAAAACTCAGATGGAGTATGGTCTGCCTTTGTCATGCTTTCCTGCCCATTGATTCTGTTATAGTTGGAAGATAAGTGTTCACAGCTCATAAGAGTCAAAGGACGCACCTTTAGATGTCTCTGAACTTTAGCAAAATTATAGAGAGGAATTTCTTAAAAGTTGCCATGCAATCTCTAAATGGGGTGAAGTGGATTTGAAGGTAATGGAGTATTTCACAATAAAATTAGGATCATTTCAGCAAAATTAAAAACAGATCACTGATTGTGTTATTAATCTGTGCATTGATTGTATCTACATGTCTTATGTTTTCTTAGAATAGTACTTAGTGAAGGTTTTATGTACTTTTCAAATTAGGTAAGAATAGTGTAAAATATGATATTCTTTATTCTTTGTACAGAGCTAATAATTCTGTTTTCTCAAACTTTTTTCCTGTACAGAAAGCTACCTTAAATCCATATTATTCTTTTTATTGTTTGCTTCAAAGGATCCTAAAGTCAATATAGCATGATACTGTTAGAAAATTACAATGTTACAAGCCAAAGTGATTTCCTCCCTTAAGTTGGAGAACTTCATAAGAAACTCTTCTTATATAGTACTTTAAAAAAAGGCAGAGTAAGTGAATAACTTGGTTTAAACCAAATTTAAAGGTGAAACCTAGAACTTTTCAGGATGCTTAGCTCTAAGCTTATACATTAGCCCTAACAGTTGGGAGAAAGTAATCAGACATAGAAAACTTTCTGCAACCATGAAAAAGTTGATATTGCACCAGCCACACCTGCTGCTAATAAATACACAGACATTTTATGGCCTGTGCATCTGTTTATTAAGTACTCTGCTTGTACTAATAAAAATCACACAGAGCAGAGTTAATTCAGGAAATTACACATCTAAAAGAGATTTTCTAAAAGATTTCAAGAGAGCTAAAACTATTTTATACCACTAGTTATTGGATGTTGGTACCCTTTGTTGTGTTTTTCCTTTTTGTGTATTTTATTCTAAATGTAATGCATGTTCTTCTCTGGACATTTTAGCAATACAGTATGAAGTAGCCCTAGAGGTTAGGAATTTGGTACAGGTTCTCCCAGGCATTGTCTGGGAATAGTTAAACAAAATTTATGTGGTATCTTATTATAAAAATTGGGCTCTCAATATATGTTGTTCTTGGGAAATGGATGTGGCTCAAGCGATTGAGCCCCCGCCTACCACATGGGAGGTCCCAGGTGCCTCCTGAAGAAGATGAGCAAGACAGCAAGCTGGTGCGACAGGCATGTGGGGCAAGCTGATGCAACAAGATGACACAACAGGGAGACACAGGGAGGAAAGACAATGAGAGACACAAAAAGCAGGGAGCTGAGGTGGCTTAAGCAATTGAGCGCCTCTCTCCCACGTGGAAGGTTTCAGGTTCAGTTCCCTGTTCATCCTAAAGAGAAGACAGGCAGACAAAGAGAGCACAAAGCGAATGGACACAGAAAGACAGCGAGTGCAAACAACAAGGGGGGGATAAATAAAATAAGTCTTTTTTATATATATATTTGTGTGTGTGTGTGTGTATATATAGTTCTTCAACTTTTCCCCACTTAATGTCTTTTTGTGTCTTTATAATTAAATTACTTTAAGAGTTACATAGTATTCCATTGTATAATGTGCCATATACATTATAGAGGGAGCATTATATAATTTTCCATATCTCAAATACTGCAACAGTGAATATTTTTAATATCTTATGTACATTTTTATACCTTATGTTTGTATATTTGTAGGTTTT
>JAQZBX010082484.1:0-13515 GCA_029593785.1 Cabassous unicinctus | reverse complement strand
CATCTTAAGAATGACTCTCAGACTTTGAAATTGAATGGAGGATGCCCTGCAGGTTTACTGAACTGTAGAGGATCCATGACTCATGTTTAACATCCCAATTTCTCCTTATGATATTGAAAATGTTTATCCTTTGTCTTTCCATTTGTGTATTGGAAGCAGTTAAATGGTTTTGTAAGTTTCAGAGGTCTACAGCAGACAGGATTTTGCCTGAAGACAAAGTGTATTTCTTTAAAATGATTATATGATTTTGTAGTTGAATTGTTACTGATTTAAGGTTTTTTGAATGTTGTAATGTATTTTTGGAATTCAGAGGTTGGAGTGTTGCAGTTGGGCAGTTTGATGTAATTATGAATTCCAAAAATATAACTGGATCATGCTTGTAAACTGATCTGTTAATCTGGGCATGATTGAGTTATGATTGGGGCATTGACTGGTCCACATCAGCAGGGCATTGAGCCCCACCTCTTGGTGGGTGGGGAATCAAATATAAAAGGCATGGCAAGAACAGAGTTGAAGCAATTTTGAGAAGCAGTTTTGAAGTTGGAAAGAAGGCCTCAGGAGAAGAGAAGTGAGGCATTCGCCTGATCGACTACAGCTGACCTTGTGGAGGAAACAGGAGCTAAGCCCGGAGAGAAATGCAGCCCCAGGAAGAGAGGAACCCCAGAAGCCTGAACCCTGGCAAACGCTGGCAGCTGTCTTCCTCTAACACGTGGCAATGGACTGTGGTGAGAGAAGAAACTTAACGCTTTATGGTGTGGTATCTGTGGACTTCTACCCCAAATAAATACCCTTTATAAAGACCAACCCATTTTTGGTATTTCACATTAGCACCCCTTTGGCTGACTAACACAGGTGGGTAAATCATTCTGTCACAGATCGGCTGGTCCCCTGAACTCAGCTGCCAGCTTGTGTCTAGGGGATCTTAGTGTCTGGGATCAAGACACTTTACAACAATTGTCTCTGTTAGCAGGGGAGTTGAGATCACTAGGACTCAGCTGCCATTTTGGACACTGCTGCTACTTACTAGGTAGGTATTTCATCTCTCAATACCTGTCTGAACTCCACTTTCAACAATAGAAAGAAGAAATTGCTGGTGGGAGGCTTTGAGGAGAGCATAAGAGACTGAAGAGCTGAAATACTGGAATTCAAGAGAGCTTTGGGTGTTTTAGGAATTAGAGATTCAGGAGGAGAGGGATGGAATGGAACTGGGTTAAGGACAGGAAGAAAACAAGAAGGAAAGGAAGAGAAGAAAGAGAAGGAGAGAGGGAAATGGGCTTTTCCTGGGTGGAGGGAGGTGGCATTTCTTCTGCATCGGTGTGTACAATCCCTTATTCCTCCTTGTGTTTTCAGGAAGGAACATCCCAGGGGCTCCCGGGGCATCAGGGGAAACAGCCCACCAGCAACTTAGCTCCAACCCAAGCCCCACTTTCTTTTTCTTTTACTGGATTCTCTCCATCTTCCTCAAATATCCAATGTGCCCAGCCTCTCACCTCTTCCTGCAAAACCTCCTTACTAGGAACAGAATCTAAAATCCATTTATATTGTGGTGTGAGGAATTGAAATCTTAAAGTGTTTCCTTTCACAGGTGTAATTACACTTCAGTAAAGATCAGTCTTTGAAATAGAAACGTGAGGAGGTAAAGGGCAAACTTCAGTGAGTAAATGGGGAGAATGGAGCCTCTTAGGGCACTAAGGGTCATTTAACCTCTCAAATCACTGACTTTTCCCTCCGGAAATTGCCAACCATTTCCCTCTGATTAAATATTTTCAAGACGGTGGTCTTTTTTTTTTTTTAATACTTAAAATTTTTAAAAAGATACTAAAATTATATAAATGTTACATAAAAAATGTAGAGGATTCCCATATGCCCCACTCCCTACCCTCCCACACTTTCCCACATTAACAACATTCTTCCTTAGTGTGGTACATTTGTTACAATTGATGAACACATATTGGAGCATTGACACTAAATGTGGATTATAGTTTACATATAGTTAAAACTCTTGCACAATTTTGTTATGACAAGATATATAATGGCCTGTATCTATCATTGCAATGTCATTCAGGACAATTCCAATGTCCTGAAAATGCCCCCATATGGCACCTATTTTTCCCTCTGTATCCCCTCAGAACCTCTGATGGCCACTGCCTCCACATCAATTATAGAATTAGTTCTATTGCTATAATAAAAATAAGTCTATAGTAGAATAGCAGTAAGTCTACTCCAGTACATCTTTCATTCCCCACTCCTGAGGATTCTGGGATGTTCCTGAGTGTCGAGAGTGAAGGGAACACAAGCATGCACCTCCCATCTGAGAAGATTATGTTGACAAAGACTTAGAGAGACTCCGGTTCTAAGTTGTTTTTTCTAGCAGTGGGATTTAAAAATGTTTATTCATTTGTTTGTTGGTTTGCTTGTCTGACACCCTTGTGATCCATTCCACTTCTTCAGTCCCTTTGTGAGGTGGCCGATTGGGAGAGGGCTGTGGTCTGCAACCAGGGAAGCTCACATGGGGGTTCCACAACAGCGGTCATGGATTTGGGTAACAGAAGGAATTGAAGGGTCTCCCTAGACATGACACTTGAAACAGGTGAGAAAGCTGGATCCAGAGAAGCAGTGGACCCACAGGCTCTGGAACCAGGCAGCTTGGGTTGCAATCCTGACTCCACCGCTTATTAGCTGTGTGTCCCAGGCAAGTCACTCATCCTGCCTGTACCTGTTTCCTTATTTGTGATTTGAGCATCATCACATGCATACAGAAGTACTCGGTAGATGGTAAGTGTTTGAGTCGTGTTAATTTTTATTAGTGTGCATGTGTGTGAGTGTTTGTATACAACCTCTTTCCCCTGCAGCATCACTAAAAAGAAATCATTTCACATATCACAATAGAGAACCACAGTCTCTGTATAATGCCCACCACCAGCCTCCTCCAGGAAGAGGCAGCCTCCCCTACCCAGAGAAATTGGAGGATGTGCTCCTCCTGTGTGGCAACCTTCTTCCTCCAGCTATGGGTTCTGTCTAATGCCTCATCACCACCTTGTAGGAAGACCCATATTCCCACCAGCAGAAGTCAGCTAATAATTCTTCAGAATATAGCCAATCCAAATGGATTCATTAATACTTTCTCAGCCCCTCTTGTTTCTAAGGCATTAACTGGCATATAGCTAATGTTTAGTTTCAAACAATAGCTATAAAGGTATATAGTTAATCTACCTCCTCATGGCTCCTCCCTTAAGGGGCTTTAATCTATGTCTAGAGTCAGAAGAAACAATTGAGGCCCCAAAGAAAAGGGACTACGAAAGCACGTGAAAAAACAAAGTCAGTGTTGGAACTCATGTGCTAGAGTCACAGATATGCTCTTACCATCACCCACAGAGGATGAGAAGCTGAACTGTCCAGCCTGAGCCTCAATTCCTACCCCAGACCTCTCACTTCCAATGCTGCTAATTGTGCTTATAATGATTTCAATAACTGCTGGTCATCACAATTGCTGGACTCTTCCACAAGGAACGTCTGATCTCCTCCCTATGGTCCGCATGGTAGTGTCCCCTTGGTAGCACAAATGGATCTGCTCCAACTAATTGTTCTGCCTTCTCACCTGTGTTTGAGCTCCCGGAGGGCAGGGGCCTCTCGTTACTGGCCCATTTGCCTCATAGGCCGCTGCTCTTATTCACATTTTATTTCCTTTCGACTGTGTCCTTCTTACCTCAGGGTCACTCACAGTAGTCCTGCAGATTAACCCACCTCACACACTCCACTCTCACCACTCTTCTGCTGCATGAGCCATATTTTGTGGAGGGTGGGGGGAGATGTGTTGTTGTTCTTGTTTTGGTTTTAATTTTTATTTCAAAATAACTTCAAGCTTACTGGAAAGTTGCAAAAATAATATTAAAACAATGCATACCCCTAACCCAGATATCCAAATTTACAGACTTTTAGCATTTCACCACGTGTTGTATCATTATCTAGCTAACTAGCTATCCATCCATCACACATCTCTTTAAACTATCCAAATATATCTATTTTTCATTTTTAAGCATTTGAGAGTAGAGTAGGTTGCATAACATTTGCATACACTTTTCCTAAGAACAACGGCACTCACTCATGCAACCACTTTAAGTATCAATTTCAAGAAACTTCACATTTGTTTATTCAATATATGTAATTATTCATATATTATATGTATATAAACATACATATGTATATAATAAATATGCATGTATTTATTATATGTGCCATATATTATATGCATGCTCATGTAAGTATATATAATAAATGAATATATGTGTGAATATATGTGAGTAATAAATATACACATATTATATGTGTATGATATGAAACATAGTCCATATTCAAACGTTTTCAGTTGTCCCATACGTATTTTTGGGAACTTTCTCCTCTATTATAAATTCCAGTCAGAGACCATGTGTTCCCAGCAGCTATTAAAGTCCTTCGTCTTCACCCTACTGTGGTATGTTGATAGTGTGGCTCCTGCCCTGTAGCCACAGGACACAAGAAACATGTGCCACATCATGGGTCTGAATCCCATAGCAGAAGATGGGAGATGGGGAGACCAAGTATGGATTAGAGAATAAAAACTCACTCTTGACACATTACCCGCCTTGGAATGCTCTGATAGTGTGAAGAAGGGTGATATCATCTCATGGAAGAAGACTGAAAGTGGTCCTTTAGAAGGTGGAAGGGTGAGGGAGAAGATGCTGACATTTATTTTAAAAGCACCCAACCAACCCCTGGGAGGCTTAGCTACTCTCAGAAAAGGTATTGGTTTCTTCCATAATTCAAGCAAAAAAATGGAGGGTCAACCAGTTACAAAATATTCCTAAAATCATGCAATAGACAGAGGAGACATGCGGAGAGGCTTTTATGTCTCCAAACAAACATCAGCTGTACTGCACTCTCCAGCTGCCAGATTATGAGAAGTTAGCAATGGTTGAAGGGGGTTGGTAAGGAGAGTGGAAAGATTTCATCTGGGCTAGGGTGTGGGTCTCCTGGACCACAGATGAAGAGTTACTAGATAGGATGACTTCATCCCTGGGGATGTGAAGATGCTACAGATACCAGGACAATCACAAATTGACCCACTGGAGGCACCACAAGAGGACTCAGGACTGGAGGATGGTGGTCTAGAATGAGTGGCCACGCACACCCCACTTATGAAAGGTCGGATCTGTGTTTGTTTCTCTGTTTTTTTGTGGACCAGATGTTCCAGGTCTAAGGGAATTAGGTGCAAGGTCAGGTAGATGGCAGTGGGGAAGGGAGAATGAAAATGCATGAGATTCCCCAGAGATCTCCCTTTGTTTGGGGAAAGTTGCTAAATCTAGAGAAGGGCATCTGCACTGTGTGATAATACCATGGGTCTCTTCCCAGCTCTAAACAATTAGCTGCTCAGAAGCCACTTCCTCTGGGACCCTTCGGCCCTGTCCCCTCAAAGCTCCCTGAGTCCAAGCAAGGCCAGAGAAGCTGTTAAGAGTAAACTTAGAAGCAGCTCTCACGTTCGGCCACTACTTAAAAGAAACCAGGCACTGGTGTTGGTAAGGGACATGGGAACCAGACCAAAAATCACTGAGGAAGCAAGAGACCTTAGGCCTGATGGGCCAACAACCAGCTCCCCCAGGTCACTTCAGCATCCCTTTGTTCCTCTCCAGGTGGCTGCCACTGTTAGCAGATGATGGATTTCCCAGTCTCTGTGAACTCCTCAGAGAGCACCTATGCCTAACAGTCTCTTCTTCCATATCCATCTCCTTCTCCTCCTACTCCAGCCTTGGGAGCTGAACACAGGTAGCATGTCCAGTCTGCACCCCACCCCTCCAGGATAGGAGAATTGCAGCTTCTGCTCATTCTGCCTGCCAGAGGCTCTCCAAGGCAGAGATATTAGAACCTAGTTCCAGGCCATGCCAGTTGCTAAAATGCACAAAGATTTCCATCTTGGTTGTTAAATAGACACTGTCCGCGTGCACCATCTAGCTCCTCTTTGTCCACCACTTACCCAGGACCTCACAGTTAACAGATATGCAGGAAGCAAAGCAGGAGAGCACAAGAAACTCTTATTGGTTTGTGCTACTGCTGAGCAAATTGGTAAATATTTTAACTCCACCCCTGCATATAAGCCATAGCTTTTGAAGGGCAGGAAGAACTTTGGTTCTTACCAACTCTCATGAAAGAAACAGCCAACAGAGGGTATAAACTAATTATGCAAATGTGATTCCCTAATCTCCTGGACTGGGGACCGGGGGTACAAGGTGCCTGAGGCATAGCCAGGTTCTCAAACAGCTCGTGGTCAACAAAGGGGAATGAACATGACATAAAAAGCTTCAGCTGTGTGACCAGGGCTGCAAGAGAACCGGGTTGAAAGACTTTGGGTGCACAAATAAGAGAGCAATTTGTTATTTCCTGGACAGCTAAGAAGAGTTATAGAGAGGGGTGCTATTTGAGTTGAGTCTTGCAGTTGCACATTCTCCAGGAAGATGACAGAGGAGGTAAACTGGGGCAAGGTGTGCCCAAGGAAGAGGTCCAAGCATCAGGTATGTGGGGAGAGACAGCCTGAGAAGACCTGGAGGGGAAAGCTGGCAGGAAAGTGTTGGGGCTTCCCTAGGAGGCTTCAAGGCTGTGAACAAAGAAAGGCACCTTCAAGTTTAATGGGCAAAGTCATCACCATCACTTGGAGGTGGTGTCTATGAAGGAAGAGCTTCGGGGGTGAGATTTTAGCTGAACTTTGAAGAAAGGAAAGGAATTACACAAAGGTCCAGAGAGAGAAGAGTGAATGCATGCTGGATGGCAGAGAAAAGCTTGTGCAAAGTAGCAGCAGGAACCAGCAGTCGTCATAGAAGTTGCAGAAAACACATTAGTTTGGGGAAAGCAGAGGGGCAACATAGAGGTGCCACTGTAAAGGAAGACAATCAAATGAAATCAAAATAAATTTATCATGGTAAATAAGCCTGAGAGGCAGAGTTTGGACTTTAGATAGGGCATTTGTGAAGCAGGGAGCCGTCACAAATTATTTTTAAAATACCCATTGTTATCACAGAAGTTGTACATGTGCTTTATTAAAAACTAGAAACTCCAACAAGCAAAAATAACAAATCATCTATTCCCATCATACAGAAATTATAACCATCAACAATTTAGTGTATCTCCTTTCAGATCTTTTTATCTGCACATTTAGGCAAATGTATAATTTTTCATTAAATACTGCATAAACTGTTTTGAAACTTGCTTTTTTGGTCAAAAATTCCATTGCAGTAACATTTCATTTCACTTAATACCCTGAGCATATTTAAATTTACAAAATTGTCCCCAAAATAACATCTGCAGCTGAGTGGTTCAAACCAATAACCCGCCCAGAGCCACACATTGTAATTGGTTGTAAATGTGTGTTTTTGAATCTAGCACACTCACATATTTTATGAAAAGTACTGGTTCAAGAAAACACTCCAGCTGTCCAGCAGAATGCCCCACTTTCTTCATTTGAATGATTTACTGTAAATTATTGACCTGTGAGGGGGTGTGATAAAAAATTATATTTGATGAGGGTTGATTTTAGCAGTTGTTCTGGCTTCTCTGTCCAAGACGAGATCAAGGTGGTAGGCCCTAGGGAACCCATCATGGGCATCGTTGAGGAAGAGGTGGAGTTTCTGTGCTACCTGTTGCCATACATGGACGCCGAGCACATAGATATCCTCTGGTTCCGGAGCTAGGCCTCTGACATGGTCCACCTGTACCAGGAACGGCAGGAGCTGTTCAGCTTGCAGATGGCAGAGTTCCAGGACAGGACCAGACTCATCAAGGACAAGATCAGAGATGGACACGTGCAGCTCCATAGCATCGTACCCTCTGACAAAGGCTTGTATGGATGCCGCTTCCACTCCAGCAACTTCTCTGGTGAAGCTCTCTGGCAGCTGGAGGTAGCAGGTGGGTGACCAGGCCAAGCCCCAGCAGAGAGAAGGAGAGCAATGTTAATTTTGAAAGTGCTGCATT
The DNA here is from genome assembly GCA_029593785.1 of Cabassous unicinctus. NCBI lineage: Eukaryota > Metazoa > Chordata > Mammalia > Cingulata > Chlamyphoridae > Cabassous > Cabassous unicinctus. The sequence goes on along the minus strand of JAQZBX010082484.1, from coordinate 5,520 downwards.
GCTCACGATTAGTATAGAATCACAGAGAAAGGAAAAATAGTCATAATTTTTTAAAAAAACTATTAAAAACTGAAGGAAAGGTCCATTAGAAAATGGACAAAAGCAATGAAGAGTCTATAAAGAAAGATACTTAGTGGCTCTTAAACTTATGAAAAGATGATCACTTTTACTCATCATGAGAGAAAGGAGATTAAAACTACACTGAGTTACAATATTTTACCTATCGGACTGGCAAAAATTCAAATATTCAACTACACCCTATTTGTGGAGCTATAGGGAAGCTGGCCCTCTCATACCTTGTTGGTAGTGTTCAAAATTGTGAAGCTCCAGTGGAGAGGAATTTGGCAGTAAGTAATAGGACTAGCTATGCAACTATCTTTTTTTTTTCAGTTTAGTACTTAAGTTTATTTATTTATTTATTTATTTTTTAAATTGTTGGTAAAAATCTAGATTTTTCACAGTACATACCAATATTTGTAAAATGATATATAAATACATATGCATATATGTGCATTTTCTTACATAAATGTTATCTTTTATATATATATATATATGTATTTTTTTAAGGTGCTTAGATTACCTAATTATTACTCAGAAATTTCAGGGATTCCCATGTTCCCCACCTCCCACGCCTCCCACAACATCCCACCTCAACATCCTTCATCAGTGTGGGACATCACCCGCAATGGATATACACGTCCTGGGGCCTTGCCACCAAGCATAGACCGCATTTCACATCATAGACCACCCTCTCTCCCACACAGTTCTGCGTGGTATATGCTGATGCAAAATGGCCTACATCTGTCGCCACAATGCCACTCATGACAACCCCCAAGTCCCAAAAAAGCCCCTGTATTTCAACTGCCTCTCCCCTCTCATCTCTGGGAATTTGCACTGAAGATACAAGATACACCTCCAACAAAATGAAAAAAGCACTATACTTACATTTAATCTTTTTAGCATTATTTGTAATTGCAAAATATTGGAAACTACTTAAATACCCAAGCTTACAAGCCAAGTACATCCACACTATGGAGTATTATGCTGTTGGGAAAAAAAGAGGAATTCTCTGAACTGATGCAGAGTGATTTCTAGGATATATTGTAAAGAGAAAAAAAAGGAAGATGCAAAAGATATCCTACAGTATGTAAACTTTAGTGTAAGAAACAAGGAGAAACATTGCAAAAAGAAATACAGGAAGGATAAACTAGACAGTAATGAAATTGGTTACCTAATGGGGCTATAATGGTATGGAAAGGATGGAGAAGGAAATGGGATTTTCCTGAGTATATATTTTATGCAGTATTGACATTTGAATCATGTTAATGTTTTACATATTAAAAAAATAAAGCTAGCTCCACATGGCTGGGGATATGAAAGAGTACATATAGCACTGACACTGAGCTCTGTTAGGATTCAAGAGAGAGAAGACAATCTATTAGAATTTGGAGAGGGAAAGTTTTTCATTCTAGGGGGTCTGTCTCTTGCATAACAGGACCAAATACCAGTAGCTCTTCCTGCCAGATGGCTACCCCATATGTCTGAATGTCCCTCAGGGATAGTATCACCCCACATGCCACCACTGATCTGAACTGTCATTTACAACTGAAGGGAGGAAGGGGCTTTGAGCCCATATATGTAGTAAGAACAGTCACAACTCATGATGCCAGGAACTGCAAATGGTGAATGGTGGCATGAACTTCATATATAGCTTTAGGAAACAGCCTGATATTTCTCACTTCTCCTGCCTCTCCCAGGGTGGGGCTCAACTCTTCACGTCTCCCTTGAAAGCTTCAAGGCAGGAGGCATTTGGCTGAGGTGCAGTTCAAGAGGTTGGCACCCCAGGCCCAAGCCTCAATGGAGAGACCCTCAGGGACAGTTTCTACCAACTGAATTTGAAGCCATCATCCAGGACACCAGGGGCCTGGTCAACCTGGAAACTTCTGTGGTCATCCAGGGTAGGGCCCACAGCAATGTGCCCTGCTCCATCCAGAAATCCTTCCTGGCCAAGAAGAAAGAGAGTGTGGTCCAGATAGCAGGTCAGTGGACGTGGGTCACCCTCATCTTTCTGGCCATCAAGTTCTCCAGGTCGTTTGTCCCAAAACCTGCCTAAAGAGACACAGAGGTCCTGCCTGTGGGGTGGGCTGGGCTTGACACCTGAAAAAGACAGCAACTTGGCTATCAGGAGCTAGGGACAATGTGAACAGGAAGTAGAGGATGCCCCAGGGAGCCAAAATTTCTGTAACTAAGACTATGCATGACAACCCATAAACTCTACTCATTAGAGGTCATCATGAAAGCCCACTTGTTCCTAATTTCATCGTGCAAACAATGTTTATTTAGCATACACAATGTGCCCAAAACTCCTGCCCTCAGTTTTTCATTCCAGGGAGGGATACGGACAAAATAGATAAATTACATCATACCTTAGAAGGTGTTAGTTGCTATGGAGAAAAATGAAGCAGGGAAGGGTGCTAGGGAGTGGCAGTGTGTGACTATGGACTTAAAAGAGGTGTGTTAGGAAAGATGTTTAGGCAATGAGTTGAAAGTGAACTTATTATCTAGTATCAGTCTTATTAGGTGGCATCCATGGAAAGGTGTTACGTATGTGGCTCTAGTTGTTTCAAGTCTTGAGGACTAACCCAACCTGTAGTACCGTTTTCATATCAGTCCAAATAAATAGTTACATTATAACAGAGAGATATCTCACCCTTTTATATAGCCATGCTGATACAACCCATTACAGACATGTTCTTAGGATAAATAACTTGTCCTCAAATCAGTGGGCTTGACAGGAACATTTGTTACATAGTCCATCCTAAATTAACCTAGTAATTAGCATGTCCAGTTGTGATAGTTAATTGCCTTTATCCAGAGGAAAAATATAAGTTCTCATATCTTATGACTAGCAGATAGTTACAAATTGGAGCCAGGCACCCAAGTTAACTGCCCACAAAACCGGAAATTAGGGGCCCTATCTTTCTTGGCATTTAAATTTCAGAGATGGCTCTGAGGCCTTTAAGGAAAACACCCCTGGGTTGTAAACCTGGCAAGAGGCTAATTTAGCTTTTAAAAAGACTTGTATCCATCTGAAAGGGTTTTACAATGATAAGCTTTCTCAAAGAAATGCTCTAAGTAGAAGCCAGAGAGGTGGGGGTGTCTCTGTCCTTTCTTGCAAGGAAAATTTCAATTTTTCCTTTTTAGATTTGTATATATCTTTACACAGGGTGTGAGCCCCATGTATACATATGGGGAAGGATTACAGGGAGTACAAAGGTCCTGAAGTGGAAATGTGCTTGGCCAGTGGCTGGTGCAGGGAGCAAGGTCAAAGTTAGCAGAGGATGATCTCAGACAGGCAACAGACCCTGGAGCCCTTATTCTTGATCTCTAGGCCAGTGCTTTTCAAACCATTTGTATGCAAGGACCAATCTATTGTGGTCCTAATAGGTCCAAATACTTTTGTACAATACAATAAAAATGCATTCCTAAAAGAATAAAGTTAAAAATCAAGACTTCTGAGATAGCCCCATTTTGCACAAGTAGATTCAATACACACAAAATCACTCTACAGAGGGCAAGAATTGGGAAGAAGTAGAGGGAGGTCAGGGGCTGTTGTCACAGAAGTTCTAATCAGGGGAGAGTGGGGAGGATCCATCAGCTGCTCTCATTCCACCCACAGGCTTCAGTTTGCTACACTTTCGCCTTCTGCAAGTATAAATCCACGCCAATCCACATGGTCAGTGCAGCTGCTCTCATGCTCATTTTACTGATGGCTATGGTAGGGGCCCAGAAGGTTTTATGGACCAATCGAAGGCCACTAGGAATGTTTTCAACATGCAAGGTCCAGGATAATCTTATCACTTGAGAGTGGTGCCTAAATGGAAAAAACTTCCCGTGGGGTGTTTTTCAGATATATTTTATCAGGAACCTCTCCCTAGAAGGATGCATTCCTTGGGTCTCTGGTGGGACTGCCAGGCCTCCTGGCTCTCGTCAAGACAATAGTGCTGTACTTCTTTCAGAAGCAATGGAGAATTAAAGGTACTAAGGAGGCACGGGGCTGTCTTCCTGGAACTGGCTTTGCTCAGGAGAAAGTGGTGGGGAGGGGACACCATGTCTGGAATTGGACCCCACCGTGGCTTATGGAGCACATCTGTGGGGCTGAGATGGGACATGGAAACAGGCAGGGAAGGGTGCATCCTCCTGTCTTCTCCCCCTTCTTTCCCTTTCAGAGAAGGTAAAGAAGCAGGCAGAGAAGGAAAAAGGTAAGCAGTGGATGAGGCATGCTTTTCACCCAAGTCCCTGACTGCCAAAAGGGAGGGTGCTGGGCCTACAAGTCAAGTGTCTCAGACCCAGGAGGCTTAAGGACAGAGACAGAGAAGGATTGTTCTTCCCTTTCCTCTACCTGGGAACCCTCTCCTCTTGCGTGACCAGCCCAGCCAGGGCCCCCAGAGCGCACCGGAGCTGGTCCCTGGAGTCTGTGCACTTTGGGAAAATGATCCCTCAGTATTTTTCTATCTGTTTTATCTGATTCATTCCCCCACCCTACAGATTTGCCCCTTTTCTTTGTTTCTCCTCCAGGGAAACTCACAGCAGAGTTGGGTAAGTTCTATGTGACCACACCCATTGTATTGGCTGCGGGCTAGGTGGAAAATTTGTGTTTGTGTTTGCACACAGGTAAGTGATGTGGGAGGTGTTAGGTGGTTTTAGACTCTTGCAGAGAGATGTTTGGCAATGATCTAATAATTCTCAATCCACCTTTCCTTTCCAGAACCACTGCAGAACCAGCTGCCTACCCAGGAGCAGCCGCTGGACAAACCCTGCAAGCCCCTTCCCACCAAATTATACAATTAGGTTAAAAATCCACCATTAAACATTTACTCCAAGGGATGTCCTCTTTTTAACGTAAATGCCTCTGGGAAGGTTGGCACATTGAGTTTGCCCCAAAGCAGGAGAACTTAATCAGAGTCACTTTTCTCCCCAAGGGGACTCAGCCACTTGAAACCATGGGGGGAGGGGAGCAGAGGAGGAGGGGAGAGTGAACCCAAAGGAAGGAGGAACTGGGGAGAAGGCCAGGTTGGGTGGAGGAAAGAACTCAACCTGGCCCCAGCAAAACTCCAGACAAAACTGTGAAGTTGGGAGAGCCTGTCTTGCAGTCTCCCTACTCCTGCAGGGGATGGAGGGGTGGGAGGGTTGGACAGGGGAAATGTCTTACAAACTACTGGCAACATAGTCTGAATTAGTGTATAGTGCTGCCTTTCCCAGAAGCATTTACTTTGAAAAGAGGGCATAGGGTGGAGAGATCAAAGGAATGTATTTCTAGTGACAAAATGTCAGAGTCCTTGGCATCTGGGCAGGGGAAATAATTGAATGTGATGTCCTTTGTGCTTCAGTAAGAATTATAACTACAATGGATAGAAATACATGTAATATGTTTAAATCTATGAATTCACAATGGCAGAAAGAAAGAAAAAAACAAACCCCCCTTCCAAAAAAACCCCAAAACTAAAAAAACCCACCTCA